>CAUYPK010112235.1:0-27844 GCA_963574355.1 Loris lydekkerianus
AAAAAGTATAAAACCTGAACTTAAAATAAAAAACTTTGCTATACACCATATCAGAGTGTATGGCCTGTTTCTTGACGTAATAATTACAGGAGCGAGTTTTACACCTACAGCAAAGCTTCTGCTCGTTTGCGTCTCCGGTCATGCAACACTTTGCACCCTTATTAAAGTTTCCCAAATCTATTCCAACTATGTGGTCACTTCAGAAGTAATTTCTTAAGTTAAATGATTCTATATAGGTCATTAAAGTTTATATAATAATGCTGTTTTCAATGTAAGAACAAAAAATTTCACAAAATGTTACACTGTGACCATGCTGTTCTTACGTTCTCAGCCAGGCCGAGACTTGCCAGGGATTTGCTCTCCAAGCGAGCCAACACTGTTTTAGGAAATACAATTCAACGTCTTCCATACATGTAACTTTTCACTTTCTCATCCCTCAGATTAATAAAATTTCAAGGATTTTTGGTAAGTATTTATACCACTAACCAAATCAGAATGCATACAATAATTTGTAGCAGCCCGTATAGCCTATGGCTAGGAGGAGTGAGAGTTATAAGAAATACCTGTATAGCTCAATAATGAAACACCTTGGTGGAAATGGCATGGAGAGGGATTTAGCTCTCCTAACAAGTATGAGAGCTCATGAGATGAGAGCAGTGGTGAATTGGTAGTCTCTGCACCTATGGTGTTGAGAGGCAGGAGATCAGCCTTATGTTAGGCTGGAGGAGAAGGCAGGAGCATGCGCATTCTATCACGGAACCGCTTACTCTGACTCTGTCTCCTCTCCTGCCTGCAGAACACCAGCACGGGGTCTCTCTGCTGAAGATAACCAAGCTCTGCTAAAGACTAAGATCTAAATATTCTAAGACTCTCTATCTAAGACACTCTTTCTCTCTCCTGCTAACATAGATGGCCCTCAGACACCTAAGAGATATTGTTCTTGAGCAAGGTAGCTTAGCAATCTGTGTCCGGAACCTAGTTAAGCTGGGTGAGACCTGGCCAGTCCCGGGCCCTGACAACAACTGGCTGTAGTCTTTCAGTTATGTCACTATTTCATCCAATCCATGCTTTCTCTATTTTCTCCTTGCAATACCAAACAAAACCACCAAAATAATAAATACAGCAACAGTCTGGTACCCAGCAATTTTAAATAATAGCAGAGAAACATATGACATGTCTCATATATTTTAAGTATTAAATTATTTTTCAACTTTTTAATGCAATATACAGTGTATTGTGAAAGTCACTCCTAAAGTCACCAAACTTAGGAAAATGGGAAATTGTAGTAAATGTGCCTGTTTACAAAATATTCATTGCAAAATTTTACAAAATATTTACAAAACGCAAAACATTCTGTACATGTCAGTCACCTGTTTGCAAAATTATAATGTATTTACAAAATGTTCTCTGTGTGTTGGTGACATGTTTGTAAAATTTTGTAAGAGTAAATTGTAAAAGAAGGTACATTTAGCTACAATTTCCCATTTTCTCTATGTATGGTGACTTTTTAGACAACCCTATGTTTCTCAAAAGTTACTTATCATTAACCCCATTGTGCATATACTTGTATTAAGTAGCATACACTATTTACAATCAGTGAACTTAATTCTTTAATGTCACCATTGGCTTGGATAAACTTTAGATAGGTTTCTTTTTTATTGTAGACTTCTGACCTCTCTCTTTTCTTAGAGCATTTACATTAAAAAACTTCTCATTGTAAACTCTTCCTCTGCTCCTTTGAAATATAGACAAATATTCTTCCAGATAATTGCTAGATTGAAAACTCAGAAATGTCTCCTTCAAGGACCTAGAAGCCATCATTTTGAAATGTAATCATCACAAAAGATAGATCTCCTAATCTCTCATCTCTCTGGAAAGGAGCCTAAATTTTGTAACTTACCAACCGATCTACTAATGACACTGACCCGTGGTCCCACTTACGACCTTCACTACTTTTACTTTTTATCTAGCTTACTTCGGGGCTTGGAAACTAGCCTATATTTTATTTACACAGAAATTCGTTCTGTAGTCTCTCTTCTCTATTAAATAGACCGGGATAGTCTTCCTTGCCTGTTTAAACTTCATCAGTACAATTTTTTGATACTGTTTTTAACCCCTTGTAATTTTATTAATATGAAATAGATTTTTGCTGTCTGATAAGAAACACCAGTCAATCTAGTCTTTGTCCATGAAGCAACTGTCTGCTTAGTTCTGATTTTTTAGAGCACTACAGCTGCACCATTTATCAATTTTCATATCTGCTAACATTGATTTTGCTTCCGTTTATCTTATTAAGAATGATCCTATGTTTTGATTTTAAATTTTGCATTTATCAAAACTGATAACACTATAACTTGCTCACTGAAGGAAGACTTCCAAAAGGGTCAGGTACAAGATCTAAATGCAGTCCAGCTAAGGAATTATGTGGATATAGTCAGCATGAAATATGTTTTTGAACATTAACTTTCAGAATATATATCACAAACAAAACATAATTGATCAAATATCTATTTTTGTAGCTATTAGCTTAACTTTGCTCTTTCGTCAGAAAATTACTTGTAGAAATAGAATTCTTTTAGTGTTGGCCTTATAAGAAAGAAAAACATAATGGACATATTCTAATTCCTTATTTAAAAAAAAGTCTAGCACAGTCCATATGTACACCGATCTTTACTGTGCTTTCACCTAGAGGATTAAAAAAATCATCTTTTGGTTTATATGAAAATTTGATGTGAAAAATCATGATTATGGAAGTACTGAAAAATACTTTTATTATGCTTTTTAATGTAGTTAATAAAATAGTAAATAAATTCAAATTTTATGCTGTATTGAAATGTTCTAAAATGTATGCATATAAAATGAATTGTATTTTTAATTTCCACATACATACAATGTGCCAAAGAGTAACTTTCTAAATATCTTCAAATATATTTAAAGGACACAAAACCTATTGAATAAATACAAAGAGTGCCAAAAAAAGCATATGAATTTTTTTAGAAAGGAAAAAACTGTGTTAAAATTGTAATACTCAATTTATAGATAACCCCAAAACGTGAATGTAAATTACATACACCTCTTGTAATTGCAGATGCCAAATGTAACTTTAAGTCATGTTTTTAATATTTAATATTAAAATTCAATACAGATTTTCCTTTCTTAAAATGTGTATTTTTTTGGCACCCTCTGTATATCATGCCTGCTACTAGCAAAATATATTTAGTCTTTCAATGGACAGAAATTAAGATAAAGGCAGAATAAAATCATACCATTTATCAGATAATCTCAGTTATAATCAGGAAAGATTAACTTCTGGGCTAAATCACCTGGATGGGAAAATAATAACTCTGGAAAAAAGGATAGGTGAGCCTGTGGGGGCGGCCCCCACACAACCCGTGGGTGTCCCCAGTGCTTGGCAGTGACGAGGGCATGAAAGACAAAGCGACAAAGTAGGATTTAACCAGAGCGAGCCCGGGGGCCACGCCGCCCTAGGAGAGACTCTAGCTGGACTCAGCATTTACCACACACGTGACACTAACTCAGCAAACGAGTAATCACCGGGGAAAACAAAACCTGCCCTACACCTCAGCATAACTAAGCTACTGTTTAACCAACTTTTATAATCTTCGCTGTTCCCCTCTATACTAATTATAAACTAAGAGGTAGAATGCAGTTTAGAGAACAAAGCACTGGACGTAGAAGCAGGATGCCATAGAAGTCAGCAGGTGTGACCCCGCTCACAGTTTTCACAGGAGGCAATTAAGTCTCCGCACGCACATTGCCAGAGGAGGAGGAGGAAGTTGTTCTTGCTATCAAGCCCCATGCCAGCTGCCCGTGCTGCTCCCAGCACATCTCCCACGGGCTCCTGTGTCCCTGGAGACCTTCCTGCGGCCTCCCTGTGGGGGAAAGGTCAGACCTCAGCAAGGCATTGCTTCTGCTCTTTATCAAAGGCCAGGGCTGCTGTGTTCAACAGAATTTGGGGCTCCTAATACTTAGTGTGGTCTCCTGTGGACATACTCTGTTCAGAGCCCACATTTTCTACCAGTCCTTTACCCCTTGCCTCACAATCCGCGTTCTCTAAC
The DNA here is from genome assembly GCA_963574355.1 of Loris lydekkerianus. Taxonomy (NCBI): domain Eukaryota; kingdom Metazoa; phylum Chordata; class Mammalia; order Primates; family Lorisidae; genus Loris; species Loris lydekkerianus. The sequence continues at coordinate 4,080 of CAUYPK010112235.1, forward strand.
TTAATAAAACATTTCATAAAGTCCAGTTTAAACTGGAATTTATGACGCTTCCTCTGCCTCTACTCCTCAGCCTGTCTTCCCACATTTCCAACCACATGAGCAAATATTAGATACTCCTGACCTAATGATAGTCCTCAGCATTCTTAATTTCAAATTTAAAGTTTACTGCAAGAGAAACTGATGGTGTGTTGTATATAGTATATATGTATATATTTGAATAATCTTTTTACCAAAAAGAATATATTAATTTTTGCTCTTTCCTTTTATCTCCAAGATAGTGCAATATAAGTCCACAGGATGCTGTTATACTGAAGTGTATCCCTCATAATAGACATACATCTATATCTATATATATACACACATATATGTGCATATATATAGGATGTAATAATATATGTGTGTGTCTCTGTGTGCATATATCAAAATATCTTATACATATTATCTAAATGTTTGTCACTGGGTAAAATACTAGAAGACGACTAAGAAATTAACATCTTCCAACTCTCAAAATTTATTGAGCTATCATTTATTGCATGGTGAATGGCATTGGATATCTGTCTGTACATCAGAAAGGATAGCTGCATTTCTAATCTGTATGTGCAATAGGTGCTGATGGTGTTGAGTAGAATAGTTTTCAGACATGTACATTGTTTACACCCAGTGTATCATGAAGACTCTGGCAGTTCAAATGTTTATCTTAACAGAAATAACTTTGTTCTTGCCGGTGAATGAAATTGATAGAATTGTTGCTACAGGAAATAAAATATAGGCCATTCCAATTTCAATATCTAAAACAGTTCTCTTACTTACTTTGCTTAAGAATTTTGGGATGGCTCAGTGCCTGTAGCTCAGCAGCTAGGGCACCAGCTACATAAACCTGAGGAGGCGGGTTCGAACCCAGCCTGAGTCTGCCAAACAACAATGACAACTACAACCAAAAAAATAGCCGGGCATTGTGGTGGGTGCCTGTAGTCCCAGCTACTTGAGAGGCTGAGGCAAGAGAATCACTTAAGCCTTAGAGTTTGAGCTTGCTGCAAGCTGTGACAGCACAGCACTCTACTAAGGCAACATAGTGAGACTATGTCTCAAAAAAAAAAAAATTGGAATATAGAGAATGGAAAGCTCAAAGACATAAAAACATGAATATCCGTTTTGTTTCAGACTGAACATTTTATACATGTGCCAAATAGTCACAATGGTTAATGAAAATAAAATAAAGGTATATATGTGCAATTTAATATGATAAAATTATTGAGTTTTGAGGAATTCAGATGAATGAAAGATTAGAAACCATTCATAATCTTGTCTAAATATTCAGAAGTTATAATCCACAAATCTTTCTAGATACAGAGGGCTTAAAAAACCCAGGTGTTTTTTTAATAAGTATATAATATATATAATATATATAAATATATTCATTTCTTAAAATAATTTGTGGTTGTAAATAAAAAAATAACATGAGGATATTTAAAGATAACAATAATTACTAAAGATTAAGTTTCAGAAGAGAATTTGTATAACTATTTAAGGTTAAACTTTTAGATTAGTTAATGAACATACTGAAAGAGAAAGTTAATTTAATAAAAGAAAAATATTTTTTGGTACATGATGGAGAACGTTACAGTGGTTTCAGATTAATGTCAAGAATATGTTTTTTAGCATTTAATTTTTTTTAGAGAAAACCATGTGAGATTGATTCCTGGTTCCAAACAGCAGCAGAGAGCCAAATTTCACTCTCTCTCCCCATAGAAAGCCCAAACCAAATGTACAACACAAAGATTTACACCAGAGCTCAGATGTGGGGATGAGGTAGATTGTGGGTCTACAGAGAAGTGGAATACCTCTAAGCAGGTTATAAAATTGGACTTCCTGTATGTGACACCTCTGCCCCCGTTCTACCTGGCACTGAACACATGGGAAATCTTCCCCAGCTCACGGTTTCTACATGAGAAAAAGATACATTGAGCCTTCCTTGGGTGGAGAATTGTTCCCACCTTAACACACAGGAAGTATCCTGAATACCTAAAGGAAGAAATACCCCCAAGGACAGGCAGAGACAAAGTGGGGAGGTGGGAAGAACACCTCCCACTCTGGAAACTCTGTAACTCAGCTAAGGACAAAGCCAAATCAGAGTGGATGCTGAGCAGTCCTATGCTTTGGGAGATCTGAGCATCATGGACCCCCAGCCAGCCTTCCCACACTGCTGGGATCATCCATTCTGGCCCGATTCCAATCTGGACAGGCAGTTCTTTAATCATTTACCAGCACTGAGGCAAACCTGGGGTTGAGGTGCCACATAAAACCAAAAAGAGATGAAAATCCAGCAGTAAAAAATTGCTGAGCAAATTTATTTAATAAGAAACAAAACCAGCTGGAAGAGAAAATTGGGGTAAATTACTGATCCTTCAATGCAAAAACATACTTATATGCCCGCAAGAAAAAATAGTCAACAGGGAACCATAACCTCCCTATAAGGCAAAGAAAAAGCCCCAAAACAGACCCTAATAAAATGGAAATTTTGAGTTCTCTGGCCAAGAATTCAAAATAGAAGTTTTTTTTGTTGTTGTTTGTTTGTTTGTTTGTTTTTGAGATAGAGTTTTACACTTTTGCCCTGAGTAGAGTCATCATAGTTTACAGCAACCTTATTCTGTCTCTTGGGGTCAAGAGATCATCTTGCCTCAGCCTCCTGAGTAGCTGGGACTACAGGGCCCTGCCATGATGCCTGGCTACTTTTTCTATTTTAAGTAGAGATGGGGTCTCACTCTTGCTCTGACTGGTCTGGAACTCATGAGCTCAAGTGATCCACCTGCTTAGGCCTCCCTTAGTGCTAGAATTACAGGTGTGACCCACCACAATCTGGACTCAAACTAGAAGTTTAAAAAAAAAAAAAAGTAGTCTCCAAGATAACACAGAAAATAAACTCTAAAATTTATCAGAGAAATTTAGTGAAGAAATTAAAGTAATATTTAAAAAAAATAGACACGAAAGAAATCTTAGAATGGAGATGGACATTTCCTTATCTGAGGAGCTTGTTAGAGACTTTCAACATCAAAATGAACCAAGTATAAGAAGGAAGCAATGAGCTTGAAGACTCAATATTTGAAAACACACAGAAGAGAAAAAAAAAAAGAAAAAAAAAAAACACTAAAAAGAAGAAAACTTCCTAGATAGGGAAAATTAACTAACAAGACCAAATCTAAGGAGTGTTTGTGTTAAACAGGGAGGTTATCTAAAACAGGGGTAGAAAACACTCTTCAAAATGAAAGAAGTATATAAATAGGCACAGAAAGTTTTACAATACCGAATATATTCAACCCAAATAAGACTTCCCCAGAGAATATGACAATCAGACTCTTAAAGGTCAAGGACAGAGAGAAGATCCCAAAAGCACCAAAAGAAAGGAAGCAAATAACATATGAATCAGCTTCAAGTTATCTGGCAACAAAATTCCGAAAGGAAACCACAGAGACCAGAAGGGAGAGGAAGGGCGATTTCAAAGTGTCAAAGAAAAAGAAAAGACTTTCACCCAAGAATATTTTATCCAGCAAAACTTTAGGCCACAAAATTCATCTAAACAAATTTTAAAAATTGGAAAACGTATCAATTACCTTTTAGGACCACAGTAGAATAAAACAGAAATCAAAGACAGGAGAAAATATGAAAAATACAAAAACATACAAAATTCAACAACATATTCCTGAACAATCAATGAAGAAATGAAGAAGACAAGTTCTTTTTTATTGAAAGAAATGAAAATGAGAATAGTACATACCAAAATCTATGGCCTATGGCAAAAGGAGTTCTAAGAGAGAAGTTAGTGGCAATAACCAGTTACATCAACTAATGAGAAGGACTCAGGTTAACCTAATGTGTCTTAGGAACTAGAAAAGCAAAAATAAATCAACTTAAAATTAGTATAAGAAAGACATAATAAGGATCACCACAGACATAAATGAAAAAAGGTATAAATCTATATAACTAAATGTGTTTCTGTGTATTTGTGTATTTGTGTGTCTGATCGACGTATTCAATTGTAGTCTTGAACAAAACTTTAGTCCTGAAAAAAAAAAAAAAAAAAAAAAAAAACTAATTTGGCAGGTGGATTTCTTAGAACTTTAATAAAAATATTTGTTTCCTTTTTCTCATAAAAAACATTTGTTTCCCTTTTTTTATAATAATTCAACTTCTATTTTTATTGTTGATCTTTTAACAATAATCTTCCTATTTACATAATTGCTGTTATGATGTCTTTGTATTGGTGTCATTGTTTAGTTTTATTTATGTTTTAGTTTTTTAAATATCTTAAAATTTAACAATGTTACTAGAAATAATTAACCTGGGTATATTTTAATTTTTATTTACACAATGTGGTTTTCCTAATATTTCTTGAACGTTTAAATTTAAAATCTCATTAGCTTTTGAAAATTATTTGCATGTTTCTGCTAAGGTGATATCTGACTATAAAAAGAATATAGAATCAAAATTAAAGGAAGGAGAAGAGGGTTATCAGTGTGGCCCGAATACCAGTGGCATTACCAAGGGTCTGCAATTCTTGTAATATAATTTTTCCTCTAAAATTATAGCATAGAGAGAGCATGATGTAATCTAAAAGTTGCTCTCAGAACCAATAGGAATAACTGGGTATGAGTAGCTTACGGCATGCGTTGTTATAGGCAGTGTCATGTTTCAGGAAAGCCAAGGGAAAATGCCTCGCACCTGTCAGTCTTCATTGGGTCATGTCTCTTTCCAGAGCAACTTCTACCTGTGGCTAATCAACCAGGAGTATAAAATCCTAGATCTCATCTATACTCAAGGCTGTGACTCTTATGTTAGTTTATCCCCACTGAGGGTTGACTCAGATCTCAGGGGGTCCATGTTACGGTGAAAACTTTCCCTCTGCTCAATTATGGTATTTACATTGTCTCCTTTTCAAATATGTCAGTTCATCATACTGTACATGCTCCTTTTGGAGGGCATACTCTGCAACAGAGATGGTCAAAACAGCATGTCAGCATCTCAGATTTTTATCCGTGGAGTTGTTTAGAGAAATGTGGCTGCACTTAGGTCTTTGCCCTCTAGTCTGAGTTGCATATCCCCACATTTCTCATCTGCCTCCCAAAGTCTTCAGATAATATTTTAAAAATATATTATTTATTTATTCCAAATGAAATCAGTGAAGGCGTGTCAGAACAATCTAATCTACTATTTCCATAGAAGTCATTTTTTTTTTTTTTTTTTATTCTGGAAGCAATGTAAAATTTTACTCAGATATCATGCATTTTTTAAATTACATAGTATAGATCAGTGCCACTGTCAATACTATTATAGATAAAATAGTGACCTGATTAATTTATGTTCTTATATTATGTGCTTAATAATTTTAATGTTAAAATATTTTATTTTCATAGAAATCAATTAAATGTAATTTAACTGGTTTTCCAGATGCAATATTATTACCAAATAGAAATCCTGGGAACTGCAATTAGTAAATTCAGACAAAAATTCAAGGCATAATTTTAATATTTGTACATAATTTTAAAATAGTATACACACATACACACACATATATATTCTGTCTCTCTAACCATCTTTCTTCATTTCCATATATCAGATTTACAGCACAATTCCTATTTCTTTCCTTGAGGAATTACTTTAAGGTAAGTAAGATAGAAACTATTGTGTTTGTATTGGTTGGCTCAGATTTAATTACAACTTTTTCTCATATTTTCATACTGAAAAGTCTGTACTTAAACATAAAATCCCATTGATTTTACAATTTGATTTCATCCTCGAATCAATAAGCTGTTTTCATAAAGCTCACTCCATTTTTACATCTGTAGACCATTATGCTCAGGGAGATACAATTTTTGTAAGTTCCGAAAGTGCCTGCCTCCTATAGAATGTTAGTCTTTCTTTCCTGAGACTGTTTAAAAATGCTCTGTGTTTTCCATTTCTTTAATTTCCCAACTCGCATATTGTACCCTTACTCACATTGTTTTCTAAAATTTTATCTGAATACAAGTACTGATTATATAACAAAGGCCTATGAGTTGAATTGAGTGACAAAGAGTGGCAATGTGTTTTGAGAAACACTATCTGTTTTAATCAACATTTTAATGAAAAGTATTGAATGATTTTTTTTAACGAGCAATTGTAATCTATTGACCAGGATTTAAGTAAGAATTTTTGCATGAATATTCATTAATTAAATTGGTCTGGAATTCTCCTTTTTAGTTGGAGATAGAATTCTGGTGTGAAGCCATCTGGACCAGGGCATTTTTTGGTTGGGAGAGTTTTTATTGTTTCTTCAATCCCAATTCTTGAAATTGGTCTTTTCAAAAGATCTATTTCTTCTTGGTTAAGTTGAGGGAGAAGGTCTGATTCCAGATATTGATTCATTTTCTACACATTGTCAAATTTCTGGGCATAGAGTTTCTTGAAGTATTCCGAGATGATCTCTTGTATCTCTGTGGCATCTGTTTTAGTTCCCCTTTATTATTTCTGATTGATGTTATTAAGGATTTTACTTTTCTGTTTCTAGTTAATCTGGCCAAAGATTCATCAATTTTATTTATATTTTTGAAAAAACAACTTTTTGTTTCATTAATGTTCTGAATGATTTTTTTGTTTTCAATTTTATTAATCTCTGATTTAATTTTGGTTTTCTTTTCGTCTGCTGGTTTTGAGATTAGATTGTTCTTCCTTTTCTAATTCCATAAGATGGTTCATGAGTTTGTTGATGCACTCTCTTTTTGTTTTTCAAATGTAGGCATATCATTTGATAAATTTCCCTCTTAAGACTGCTTTTGCTGTATCCCACATGTTTTGAAAACTTTTGTTTTCACTGTTGTTATGTTTGAGTAATTTAATGATTTACTCTTTATCTCTTCCTGAATCCAACTATCATTCAGCACATGGTTGTTTAATTTTTATGTGTTTATGTGGGGATGGATATTTTTGTTGGAGTTTAGTTTCAACTTTATAGCCTTGTAGTCTGAGAAAATACAAGGTATAATTTCTATTTTTTAAATTTTGCTGAGGCTTAATTTGTATCCTAGAACATGATTGATTTTTGAGTATGTACCATCAGCTGATGAGAAAAATGTATATCCTTTAGCTTTTGGACAATACATCCATTAATTCTGTTTGTTCTAGGGTCACATTTAAGTCCCTTATATCTTTGTTTAGTTTCTGCTTAGAGAATATGTCCAGTTCTGTCAGAGGAGTGTTAAAGTCCCCAGTATTATGTTGTTATAGGATATAGTATTGCTCAGAAGCATCGAGGTCTATTTCATAAATGTGAAAGCATTTAAATTGGATGGATAAATATTTTAAATTAAAATGTATTTTTGTTGTATTATTCTTTTGCCCAATATAAAGTGTTTATCTTTGTCTTTCTTAACTTTAGTTGCTTTAAATCTACTTTGCTTTTTTTTTTTTTTTCAGTTTTTGGTCAGGGCTACGTTTGAACCCACCACCTCTGCCACATGGGGCTGGCACCCTATTCCATTGAGCCACAGGACCCACCCTAAATCTGCTTTGTATCCTAAAATAAGATTGCAACCCCTCCTGTCTTCTGATTTCCATTTACTTGAAATAATCTTTTCTATCCCTAACCCTGAGTCTTGATTTCTCCTTCAAGGTGAGGTGTGTTTCCTGGACACAGCATATTGATGGCTTATGCTTTGTCCAATCAGCCAACCTGTGCCTCTTCAGTGGTGAATACAATCCATTGACATTTATTGAGAGAATCGTTAAATGTGGTGGGGTGCTATTCATCTTATTTTGTGAAACTCCAATATATAGTTTTATCCTTTGCACTACTGTGGAAACTAAGTTTTGACCTTTGACTTCTGGATGTTTATTTCACTGGTGGTCCATTATGACGTTCAGAATTGAGAATAGGTCTAAGTATTTCCTGTAGAGCTTGTCTTGTTGAGGTGAATTTCCTCACAGTTTATATATCCACAAAAGATTTGATTTTTAGATCAATTTTAAAGCAGAGTTTAGCAGGATACAGAATTCTGGGCTGAACATTATTTTGTTTAAGAATCTTGAAGATGGATGACCATGGTGGATAGCCATGCTTTTCTGGCTTATAAAGTTTCAGTTGAAAAGTCTGCTATCATCCCAATGGTTCTGCCTCTGTAGATCAGTTGTTGCTTACTCCTGGATGCTTTTAGTATTTTTTCTTTCATTTTATTTTAGAAAGATTCATTACAGTATATCCTGGGGAGGCTTTGTTTGAGTTGAGATGACCCAGGGTTCGATGTTCATCTGAATAGAGTGTGTTGCGATCTTTAGTAAAACTTGGGAAGTTTTCATTTCTGATAGTCTCCAGTAGGGCTTCCATTCCTTTGGGACAATCTTCTTCCCTCTCAGAGATGCTTATTATTTGCATGTTTGAATGCTTCATGGAGTCTCATAGTTCTCTAAGCAACTGTTCTGCTTTCTCTCTCTTCTTTTCTGCCTCTTTAACTATCTGAGTTAACTCAAAAACTTTATCCTCTACTTCTGATGTTCTTTCTTCTCCAGGTCTAACATATTTTTGAACTTTCTGCTGCATATTTACATTCCTTGATTGTCCCCTTCATTTCCTTAAGCTCTTCCATATCTTTCTATATTCCACGTATCTCTCTTCTGACTTTCGGTTCTGTCTTTCTATTTTCTTGTCCATTCTTTTTATTATGTTTATCATCCATACCTTAAATTCTCATTCTGTCAAATCTATTAAATCTTTATAAGTGGAGTCTTCTTCAGTTGCTGCCTCATTGTCCCTTGGGGGAGTTGCTCTGTTTTGGTTTTTCATGTTACCCCAAATTTTTATGTTGGTTCCTCCATATGTGTTCTTTCTTCTTATTTTCCTCCATGTCCTCCTTTTTCCTTCTCATTTCCTCCTTTGCTTAAAATTACCTGTCTCAGAGCTTAGGTCAAAAGGAAGAGGCAGGTAAAGTGCCAGCAAGGAAAAACAAGAGGTAAAGAAACAAAGAAGAAAAAAGAAGGAAAGAGAAGAAGAAGAAAGCAGGAGGGAGAAAGATAAAAGAAAGGAATTGAAGAATGGGAGAGAAAGAGGACAGGAGGAGTACATGAGCATGATAAAATTAATGGTATTGATTGGCACAGTGTTAAGGCCACTCTTATAATTCAAGGATTTTGAAGGGCTGAGGTGGGTGGGTGGTTCCTTAAAATCAGGAGGTCCTTACCTGCCTGAGAATAGACAAACTTTTTCCTCATGACCAAAAATACATGAGTCCTTGCTCTTGATGAAAGTAAAAATGGAAGTTAAGAATAGAACTAACCAAATAAACAAAACAAAATACAACAGAATAAAAAAACTCAAAAACTGTAGCAACCTCAGAAATATAGAAAAAAAAGAGAAAAAAATAAAGCATACTGAAATTTAAAATATATAATAAAAATAAAAATAAATACTTTAAAAATTTATATATTGTGGAAGAGACCAACTTAAATAGGAAATATATATGTTGCAATATGTCTCCAGGACACCAGGTGGTGCTGTGTTTTTTTTAGGAGACTGAGAACACAACTGGTAACCTCTTTGGTCCTTATTCCTAACTTAGTTGCCTGCAGTAATTGCCTGATTATTTCCTCAGCATTCAGATCCTGCAGGGTTTTGATCTTAAAGCTCAAAGAGGTCCTTTAGGGACAGGTCTCACTGTGCCCCCTGACTCCACTTCCCATAGGGTGCAGAAGTCCCTCAACCTGTCCCCAGGGTGGAGTTCTGGCCAAGCTTTAAGGCCCTGCTGACCTCTTCTCATGACCTACCCACAATGGCAGCCCCCTGGCCACTGAGACTTCAGTATGCCTGCCTCCCAGCCACCAAATCTATGGATCGTCCACTCCAACCAGCATTTGATCTGGTTGCTATATACTATTTGAGTCTTTCCACCTTTCCAAGCTTTTCACTCAATGTGCAACTTCCCTTAAAAACTGAATACTGTGGAAAGGCTTCCTTCCTTTCCAGACCTCCGTGGGGGGACCAACTGATCCTGAAAGTCTCAATTACTTTCTTACCACATTAGATTTCCACCACTCTGGATTATATGCTGTATTCACCTCACCACCTCCCGGTGCTATGGCTTGGGTGCAGGTGTCTGTGCCAGGTATGGTTTGGTGCTGTCTTTTCCCCCAGTCATACTATCAGAGCTCAGCTAAACAATCCATCTGTTCTGCCGTCTTGCTCTGCATCTTTCTAATCATCTCTTTTAGAAAAGTGTGGCTATAAAGGAGAGAATAGGGGACACAAAGTCCTCTTTTTTTTTTTTTTTTTTTTTCTTTTTTACTATCCTCTTCTCTTTCATGGTATATATTAGGACTAGTGAAGAAGAGGTCCTGTCTCTGGGCTGTCCTCCTATCTGTCTGTAACTACTTTTAGCTATATGAATGCTGGTAATTGTTGTCTTCTATTAAGCCTTCAGATATTGCATGTGTTTTAGTGTATTCCCTGTGTTTTCTACAAGTTATGAGAATCATGAGGGCACAAACCTACTTTTATACATCTAATTTCTTGCAGACCATTGGCATATATTGGTTGATCCCAACACTACAGAATTAGGAATAAATGTGTTGAGTTTGCTTTAGTCATTCCTTGCAGATAACTATGTGATTTACATGCCTTTATTTAAATGTATTAAAGCCGGCTGGGCACACATAGCTCAGTGGATAGGGTGCTGGCCACATGCAGCAGGGCTGGCTGGCTGGTGGGTTTGAACCTGGCATGAGCCTGCTGAACAAAAACAAAAACAAACAAACAAAAAAATAGCCAGGCATTGTGGTGGGTGCCTGTAGTCCCAGCTACTAGGGAGGTAGATGCAAGAGAATCATTTGAACCCAAGAGTTGGAGGTTGCTGTGAGCTATGATACCATTGCACTCTGCAGAGTGTGACAAAGTGAGACTCTGTCTCAATAAAAAAAATTAATAAATAAATAAGTAAATATTTTAAAGCCTTTTTAGGTTGAGGAAGAGATGTTTGTTATATAGATTTGTTGGATTTTACATATTTTCTTTTCTTTTTTCATGTTTAAATTCACCTGGTAAATTAAATATTTGAATAATTTCTGCTTAGGAAAGCTTTCTGTTGCCTAAACACTTTCGGCTGAAAAGGCATATACTCAAACATTTCAACAGCACAGTAAAACACAAGAAATAACTTATTTCATTTTATAAAAAGTTATATATTGGCATGACATCATATTCTGTGTATAAGCATACCATGATATAGCTACTATTTAATATATACTTTCTTCTCTAGTATTTTGTTTCATTACAAATAATTCCATTATTACCATATGGGTACATAAGATTTTACCTTGATTTGCTTTGTCAATGTTTTCCAGCCATTGTTATTATTAGACAGTATTTATGGAGAAGCTAGCACCGCAAGTGTCTAGTTCTATTAAATTTACAACAGTCCATGTATACTTATAGGTCCTAAGTGCCTAAAATTTTAATAATTTTTCTAAACTGTTATTTGACCATTTTGAATGCATATAGCATGTGAAATTCTGCTATTTAATCATGTACAAGACATTTAAATGAATCAAATTTTACTACTTTAATTTGTATTCAGAGAATATCTGCTTTGAAAATTAAATTCAAAAACATCTGAATGTCATAAATACATAAAATACTAATGTGCTCCCATCTCTATTCCACAAGAAGGAAGATTTATTTTTGATCCTAAATGATAGGAGCCATAAGAAATCACCGAAGTCATTGCCTGAATTCCAAATTCAGTCATTGCCTGTTATTCCAAAATAACAACCTATCAATCAAAACAAAATTCTTTGTTTGTTATTTTCTGTTTACGGCTCCATAAAGGATTAGATTAGCGATCAAAGATCACATATTTTGATGCTGACACTAAAAGACAAATATCAGAAAAGTTTATGCTCGGGAAGGTAATATCCTTCAGATAACGGGCTGACATCCTGAAACAGGATAATGGCGCATGACAATTTGAAGTGTGGGGTCTTGACTTTATTAAATACAGGGTTTGGAGAGTTGTAAGTCATTTATGCTAACTGGCTTGTCAAGATGACATATCTTGTCAAAGAAAGGTTAGAAAACAGAAACCTGTGGTAAAATGAAGACAGTTTTGATATTTTATCAATATTTCCAACCCACTGAGTTGATGTCTGTTGATCTTTATACACTAATGTTAAAAGGAGTTCAGATTATAAATTACATTTACCCTGAATATCTTCTAAGCTTTACAGAGTTGTCTATTACGATTAGAGTACAAATATACTTTATAAGACCATTATTAAAACTTACAGAGAATAAACATATCTGATTACATTATTATGTATAATATTGAGATATTGATCATATGCTATATCAAATGTTTCCCTAATAACATCATGTGTACAGTATCAAAGACATTTACTTAAGCTTTATTACCTATAATATCACTTGTATATTCGCAGTATTATTTACACTCGTGAATTTTGTTATGGATTGCTATTATTATTCATTTAATTAGTGTATCCATCGTGGGACTGTTTGCATAAAAACTCATTAGGTTAATTGCTTGCCCTTCAGATAATACTAAAGTTTAAAAAAAAGAAGCTGTTTCACTGATGCATAAACAGGAGTTTGCAACTATTAGTTCAAATATTAAACTAATGATTGCATCTTAATTCCTTACCTTACAAAACACTGTGGAGAAATGAAAGTGGTACTCACAGTAAGGATAAACTGTCATTATTTTATTATTTTATGCAGAAATTTATTATGATGAACACAAATCTGGTGTTATAGATATTAGAAGTTTAGCAACTTAAAATGGAGAGATTTCTGAATTATAACATTTTCTACTTCATTTTCCAAGGGTTTATAGAAATAGACATATTATATATCACATGCTCAGGCATTCTTATAAGTGCTTAAGTAAAAAGTTTGCCTCTATTCTGTATAGAAGTGCAATGGAAGAAAAGTGAATGTTTCTCTGTGTAGCTTAGAAGTGGTTGAGATAAAGGCACAGGTGTGTCTGTGTGCCAGAAGTTACACACACACACAGATTGGGAGAATGGCATAAAATTACATTGTCGAAGGGACTAAAAAGAGTAGAGAATCCAAGTGAATTAATAAATGAAAGTGCAGTTTACATTTTCAAGACAATGTTTGGCAACTACACGTAGTCCTGTGTCCCTTAACAACAGGAATATACTCTGAGAACTGTGCAAATATCACACAATGTACTTACACAAACCTGAATGGTATAACCTGTCCACACGGGCTATTACTACGCCTAGGCCAAAAATGTGTATAGCATGTCAGTGTACCGAACACTGTAAACATCTATAACAAGACAAGGGTATTGATATATCTAAGCATATCAAAACATAGTAAAAGTATGATAAAACTATCATTTTTTTTATAGAATTATAATCATGTACGTGATCTGTGATTGACTGAAACATTTTGATATGGAACATATCTGTGGTTTTAAAATGGTTAAGTCCCAATCCATGCTACATAGAAGGTTTAACTTTACACAAACACCAATTCTAAGATCTCACACCAGAGGTTATGATTCATTGATCCTAGCATCTTTCAGAGATATTTTCTAGACAAGGAGCAAATATACCTACCCGAGAACTCTTCTAATCCATTCTCTTAGGTAGACAATTACCAGAAGATTGAATAGTAGAAGACTTCTTGAAAGAAAAATCAATACTAGCATTTCCTAAGCCACCCAATAGGGTTATGACACCTGTTCTTTTGAGCTTCAGCATCCTCACAGATAAAATAGTTTAATATAAATGTTTAAAAAATTATGTAAAAATCCAGCTATAAAATCTCTGATTGGATAATTACTTCTACATTCAAATATTTACAAAGCTTGAAAGGAACCCTAAGATAAGAAAATTAAAGATACTATAAATTTAATATCAATTATTTATATAGTTTTTAATGAAAACATATTGGTCTGAAAGTTGGTTGAAATTCAGCCTATTTTATATTATATACATTTTTAATAGGACAGAATTATGATGAAGTTAAAAATTATGTTTGACATCACAAAACTTGTTTGAATTTCAGCCCTACCATGCGCTTTCTACACAGCCTTGATATTGTTAAATTTGTGTATCCTCATCTTTAAAATACACATGACATACGAACACAGACCTTGTATATTTTATGTGGGATAATTATTCAGAGAGAAGTTATGAATACAGAATGGGGTTAAATGTTTAAATTCTTTTATAAAATTACCAGAGACAAAATTTCTTAACATTATAAAAACATTTAGAGACACAATAAAATGTTAATCTCTGAAGATTAAATAAACAGAAATGTTTAGAATGATAGGTCATTTGGAAACACTATTTAGCAAATTATAGCTTTGGACTTTCAATGAAAAATTATTTTAGTAATCTTAGGCACATTTTAAAGATCGTATAAAATATGCTTCACTCATGGTTTAGTCTCTTTGGCTGCTTTTAGTGGTTAATTACATTTATTTTACTTTAGGTAGACCTAAGAAATTGCCTGTGTGGGATCAATACATCTCAGTATAATGTAGAAATATGACTGACAAATATCCAAGAATATACTTTCTTGCAGATTGATGCGTTTAAAAAGGAGATAATCTTCTAGCTGTATGGGTATGTTATTAATACCTTTTAATCCAACCACAACTGTGTACACAGTAAAAGTGTGAGTTGTGATGATAATTTCATTCATTTAATTGCTCTTTTAACAATTATTTACTGAGCACCTACAAGATATCAAGCACAGAAGAAGTAAAAAGGGAAAACTGTCTCATGGAGTTTTCATAGGGCAGGAGGAAAAAGACACTGATTCCAAAATCTGTCAAATAGATGTGTAGCTCTCAGTGGTACAAGAACTACAGTGATGTGCATAAGTGTAACCAAGGGCATTTGTGAAAAAGTGGTTAGGGACTGAGCGTAAGTAAAAGTAACTCTCTCAGCAGGATAGGAGAGAAATCTGGATAAAAGTATTAGCACATAAAAAAGCCTGTGGTAGGAGAAAATATAGCTTATAGTAAAGGAGATCACAAAGAACCATGCAGGCCATACTACAGATGGCATTCTCCATTCTAAGAGGAAGAGAGAGTCATCAAAGACGTGTGTGTGTGTGTGTTAGTTCATTTCTCTACCTAGAACTAACACCACAACTGGGTGTGGATAAAGAAAAGAACTTTATTTTGTTCATGATTCTTGAGACTGGGAATTTTAAGAGCTTGATGCTGGCATCCTACTAAGAGAAGAATGCATTAAAATTACTGGCTTATATAATTTTTTTGCCATTAACAACAAAAAAAGATCAAGACAGAACTGTGCTGATATGAATTTAAATCAGAGCATTTAACTTTAGGAAATGAAATATAATCCCTATGATAACCACAAATAAAATAACAAGGATATATGCAAAGGAAATTGGGGAATTTATAGTTCCTTTGAAAAAGTTAACTGGATTCAAAAAAAAGTAATGTAAGAAATGAGAAACAAAAATGCTATACGTATGGGAAAACAAACAGTAAAATAACAAAGGTAACTTTCTCTTACAGATAATTACTCTAGATAAACAACACAACACCCACACCAGGGAAAAATGCAATTAAATTCAAGTGGGAGAAGTGGAAGGGAGGAGGAGGGAAGGAGACCGGTGTGCTCTTACCTAACAGGCACCCTATCAGGGTATGGGGCACAGCTACAACTTGGACTTTACCTAAAAAACAAACACAGTGTAAACTAATCATTTGTACCCTCATATTGATCTGAAATAAAAATTATTTTAAATGTTAATAGATTAAACTCTCCACTCAAAAAACAACTTACAAGAAGGAACTAAAATAAAAAAAAAAAAAAATCATTGTGTGACTGTGTGCTGTCTACAGAAACTTACTTTAAATACAAAGACACAAATAAGTTGCAAATGAAAGGAAAAGGACAAGATTTCATGCAAATAGGAAACAAAAGAGAACAAAGTTGGCTGCCTTAAAGATGTAGTCCAGAGGACTCCAGGGAAGTGGTTTTCACACACCGGATTAAGCCAGACAACCTAACATCTGGAGACTAACCATTGGTGGGGTCGGTCCCTGACCACTGTCCACATTGGTATGTGACTGTACAATATCAGGAAAAATAGACTTCAAACTGAAAAAGATGGTAAGACACCAAGATAGACATTATACGTTAAAAAAAAGATTCAATGTGGCAAAAAAAATGAAAATTTTAAACATTCACATACCTAATAACGGATCATCAAAATATATGAAGCAAAAATGGCAAAAATGAAGGGGAGATGCACAGTGCTCTGTAATAATTGGTAACTGTTTGTCTCACTTTTAATAATGGTAGAGCAAGTAGAGAAAAGATTAAAAATTATATCTAACAGTCCACTTTATGGATAAACAACACACATTATTCCCAAGTGGATATGGGGAATTTTTAAGGGTAGTTTATAAGGGAGGCCACAAGTTAAGTATCATTGAATTTTAAAATATACCTATGACAACGTATCTTTACCAACGATACTACAGTGCACTGGGAAACCTGTAATAGAAGAAAAATTAGAAAATTTCAAATTTGTTAACATCAAACAACACATTCTTAAACAGCCAATTGATCAAAAGAGAAATTACGAGGAAATTAGAAAACATTAAGATGCAAATGAAAATGAAAGCTAAATCATCAAAACTAGTATTGTGGGAGAAATTTGTAGCTATAAATGTTTCCTAAAAAAAAAAAAAAAAAGCCAAGAAAGATCTTAAATCAAACACATAACTTTGTAACTTTTCTTAAAAAGTAGAACACAATCAAACTAAATACAAAGTTAGCAGATGGAAGGAAATAATAACGATTACAGCAGAAATAAGTGAAATAGAATCATTTTTTTTTCTTTTTTTTTTTTTTTTTTACAGTTTGGTCAGGGCTGGGTTTGAACCCGCTGCCTCCGGCATATGGCGCCAGCGCCCTACTCCTTTGAACCATAGGTGCCATCCCAGAAAAAATTTTTAAAAGTCATTGAAGCCAAAAGTTTGAAAAGATTAAAAAAACACAAAAACTTTTATTGTTGAAAAGTTTAATCAATAATTACCTCGATTGGGTAAGAAAAAAAGACTTAGATGACTAAAACCAGCAATAAACATGGAGATATTATTATCAATTCTATATAAATAAACAGGATTATAAAAAGCTATGAAAAATTGAATCATGAAATTGTATAACCTATAAAATGGCACAAATTCCTAGAAATAAAAATAATCCATCAAGACTAAATTGTGAAGAAATAGTCAATCTTAGTAGACCAAAAATGGCAAGAAAATATGGAAAATGCCAGTAAGTACATGAAAAGATGATCAGCATTACTAATCATCAGAGAAGGACCAATCAGAACGACAGTGAGGTGCCGCCTTCCACTCAGGAGTTTAGCTGCTGTGAAAACACACTCCGTAAATAACAAGTGATGGTAATAAAATGGAGAAGTGAAAATTCTTGTGTGTTGTTGGTGGGAATGTATAACCCAAGTGTTCATTCATTAATGGAAAAGCAAACTCTGGTATCTACACCATAGAATTTTATTCAAACTTAAAACAAGGAAATTCTGACACCTGTTTCAGCATCGTTGAACCAGGAGGACACGGATGCTAAGTTAAACAGCCCAGCCATAGGAATACAAGTACTGAGTCACGCCACTTACCTGTGCTAGTTAGAGTGGTCAAAATCACAGGGACAGAAAGCAGCATTGTAGTTGCCAGGAGCCGGGTGGTTGAAATGGGGAGAGGGACATACTGTTTATTGAGTATAGAGTTTTAGTTTTACAAGAAGAGAGAAGTTATAGAGATTGATGCTGGTGAT
Source organism: Loris lydekkerianus (assembly GCA_963574355.1). Taxonomy (NCBI): domain Eukaryota; kingdom Metazoa; phylum Chordata; class Mammalia; order Primates; family Lorisidae; genus Loris; species Loris lydekkerianus. The sequence continues at coordinate 21,933 of CAUYPK010112235.1, forward strand.
GGTTACACGTTATGTTAGTGTTTAATGTCATTGAAATATACACTAAAACTGGTTAAGATAGCAAATTTTGTTAATCAGATTTTGCCATTTTTTTTTAAATTGAGAAATTTATTCTGCTAAATAGCATGAAATGCATTTAAACATTTTAAACATTTGAGTGGCTGTGTAAATTAGGCAGCTAGATTTACCGATACTGGACTGCGTAGAAACATTGGTGTTAATGTTGCTGCTTATCTCACTCATACACTTAATTTATATGGATATATCATTGTACTACATGTTATTATGTACTTTTAATCTTTACATCAGTGACTCTGACTTCCCAAAGAATATATTATGCACTACAGCATATATGTTTTACAAGGTTGATCTAAATTAGAAGACCATTTCATATTTGGAATATTTTAGGAGAATCTTTGAAAGTGATAATTGCATCCACGTTTGCCACTCAAATTGTATAAAGTTTGACATTTTTGCTCTTTGGAAAATATTTTGAATAATAGTTGTTGAACATGACAACCAACCTAATTAACTGCTATCCTAGTGCTGCAGTTAAGAAAAGTAGTTAATGACGTAATTGATGCAGCATTAACAACATTTTAAAACAGGTACACAATTCCCACTTTGAGCCACCTCTGATGCCACATGTCCCTCTGGATCTTTTTACAGGAGCTATGTAGCTTTTGGGAAGTTGGGCAATTTTTAAGATGCCACCACATTAGTCCTCACATTTCATGCGTCATATTTCCTGACTAATCACTTTTGTGTTTAGCTCCTAGAAGACTCCGTAGGGAATAATAAATATCTTTAAAAAAAAATTCAACATTGTATAAAAATATTAACTCTATGCATAGTAAGGCTATACTTATGTGCAATCCATTTATTGAACCAATCAATCTCATGACTGTGAAATGAATGGCACAATATGTATTTAAACACGCATGAATCAAATTTATGAATACCAAACTCTAATTAATTCATAGAATTGAAATTTTTAGAATGTTTAGTCTGAAAATATATTTTATTTTTTTAGGGGAAATATCATTAGATATAATCTCTAGATTTAGTTTTTCTGATAAGCTATACATTCTTGTTAAATTAGTCAACCTTTCTGGGACTTAGTTTTTCATTTCTTTTTTTACTTAATATGTTGATTGGATTGATGGCTCCTAATATGGATTGCACAGAAGAATCAGATGGTGCAGAACCTGCAGCCTCAAGACCCCAGGTGGCCTCCAGATACCCCTGTGTGGCCCCTTGACTGAATCCAAACATCACAGGATAAGTCTCTTTATTAAGAAAATTTGTTCTGTAAAATTTGTATTTAGTCAAAAGGCAGCACTCAAGAATTCAGAAGAGCTTATGTGGCCTCCAGGTTCCTTACTCTTTATTCCCCACATTTTAGAAATATTAGAAAAATATATATCACTCTAATGTAAAAATAAATGGTTTGCATGCTTAGTTCTTTTGGAGTTATAACATTTTCCTTTCAGTTGTTGACATGAAAATAACAATAAAGATAAAGATAAATGTTTATATATACTCAATCTGATGTAAATCAATTCTTTTAGGAAATATGAGGTCCACAAATTGAGAGCTCTACAAGGTTGGACGATTAAGTGTGAGAACTCATTCTAGAAAAAGTGCTTACTATCACGTTGCTGAATGTTGCTAGGGTTATCTCGGAAGAGCTCCCCTGGGGAAGCTATGCACTGATGCCAACGCCTAGTCCAACCTCGAAAGCACTTTTTCTAAGACCAGTTCATGAACTTAATTGTCATGCTTCCTACAAGGACAGGTCTGGTGTACATTACAGAAAAAGTGTCAAAATTGCTTAGTAGGGTGGACTAAGGCACCAGCATCAGGGCATAGCTTCGCAAGGAAGGATTTCGAAGGTGACCATAGTGATATTCAGCAACGAGGTATGGAGCACTTTTTCTAGGACGAGTTTGTGAAGTTAATTGTCTACCCCTGCATGTATATGCAATCTCTGTCTACTTTCAGCTAATACTATCTTGACATATTCTTTGAATTTTGTAATTTTATTTTATTAATTTAATACTGATTAATCTGTCAAAGCTGTGCTTCTTCTGCCCCAGGCCACAGACCCGTTCCAGTTGTCTGGGGCCTGTTAGGAATGGGGTCACAGAGCAGAGGTGAGTGGTAGGCTAGTGAGCTGAAGCTTCACCTGTATTTACAGCCAGTCCCCCACCACCGTCTGATCTCCACCACCTGGGAAAAGCAGCAGCATTAGATTCTCACAGGAGCACAAGCCCTGCCGTAAACTGCCCATGTGAGGGCTTAAGGTTGCACATGTGAACCTGATGCTAATGATCTGGGGTGGTGAAGTAATGTACTTGAATTATCCCAGAACCGTCCTCCCTTCTTCCCACTTCTGTGGAAGAATTGTCTTCCATGAAACCAGTCCCTGGTGCCAAAACAGTTGGGGACTGCTGCATTAAAAAATTTCCCCTTTGAAGGAGGAACTTACATCCTGTCAGCAAGCCTACTCTGATCAACACAATTCCATGATTATTTACAATTTGAAATCATTTTTATATAACTACATGTGTAAATAAATTAAGATAAGAAAAAAACATAATCTCCACCTCTACAGCTATGTCAACATGAGTCTGTCACAGTGGAGATATTTAATTACACTGTCATTACTTTTGCTCTGCCACCCCCCAAAAATGCCTGACGACTTCCAATATAAATATTGACTCTACCATGTTTCCATTTGCACCCAAATACAAAATACAATATTTTAGTCTAATTCAAAACACATTATTTTCTTTACTTGTAACATCTACTATGAAAGGATTTTACATATTTACATATAAATCAAATATATATTGAATGATAAACGTGTTTCTCTGTGTGAGTTACAGATTTATTTAAAGGTCCCTTGCACTCACATAGATAAACAATTACCTCTATGATATTTGAAAAGGTTGCTATGACTCAGTGAGGTGCTCATCATTAAAGGAAAACCCACGTACAAATTTCCCATTAACGTGTTGAAAGAGAGACATGTTTTACTCTACTTAGCATTTATGTGGCATTTTTGAAAAGTGCATTTTTATTAGAGTCTTTGCATAACAGTCTCCTGATGTTTGTCTACTGGTGTTCTGCTCACTTAGAAATGGATAAATTAAGGTCCAGAGGAACCAGGCATTGCTCCAGGTCGTGTGGCAGCCAGACGCAGAGGAAGCCCAAATTACCACTTTGAGACCTGACATTTCCATCGTGTTATTTTTCTTCCATGGAGCCACACTACCCGTTTTTCCCTCAGAGGGAACATGTTTAGGTGGAATCAGAACTACAGTGTTTAGCTGTAAAGTTTGTAATTCGAAGATAATCATTTTCAAAAAGTCAATGACAAACTGTCACCGTATAATTTAGGAGTCTAAAACCTATCGTTAAGCTCGTGGTAACTCTTCTAATCACCATGGATATAACAGCTTATTTTTACTTGTAAGGTCATTTTATACCTAACATGTCAGCTTCCCTGGTGGAAAACTCAGAGTAAGCAGGACTTTAAGACAGAAACTGATGATGCCATTTACAAAACAAATAATCAGTGTTGCAGGGAAGCCAAGAGGACGGATAGCAGATAATAGTTTTTGTAGATATTGGAATAGCACACCGCCTAAGATTTTACCGCAATCTAATGTGACTTTGCGACTTCCCGGAGATCCTGAAGGATTGATATGGCATGGAGATAAAGTCCAGTTTCTTCAATAACAAACACAAATCCAGGAAAGCCCATCAGCTTTATTAATTTATGGGAGAAACATGGCCGCAGTGACGTTTCTTGTGAATGCACTTTCTTATATTGATATAGACAAATGTTTCTCTCAACTGTGGCAGCCTGCATGTCTGCTAAAGTAGTCTTTTAAATTATTTTTTTGTCTAATTATAAACCTGTTTTCAATTCTAGTTTTATTTCTTAGAATGACTTTTGTTTTTGGTCTAATTTTATTTGTTATATAAGATAATGCCCTAAGGAAACAAAACCGTGAAACAATGAGTCTCATGGAGTCACCCTTTCCTTGCTAGCTTGGTAACCCTTCTCAGGTTTCTGTTACTGGGTTAATGCCTTCTATGATTGAATGTACTCCCGCATACACCCTTATTTTTTTGCCTTCTTTGCATTTGTTTTGGCAGTTGCTAAACCTTTACCCAAATTTTGAAATATACACAACTTACAATGCAGTTTCAAACACCAATGTGGTACCACACACCGTTACTGAACTTGGATCCTCTGTATAAAGATTCCATAAGCTCAGCACGATTTCCATCCCAGTTCCAGGATGGCTGTCCTGTGCATCCTGTGTTGTTTAGCTGCATTCCTGGCCTCAATTCATGACATTCCAAGAGCTTCTCTCCCCTTCACCCCATTCCTAAGTCATAGCAGTAAAAACTATCTCCAGACATGACCCAATGTCCCCCAGGAGAGATGGCAAAATCTTCCCCACACAGAGAATCATTGTTCTGGGAAGATTCACTCCACCCGCCCTTCCCCCCAACTCTGCTGATTTCCATCTAGCTACCACGGGACCATCTACTGGACACTATTCTCACAGCATTGGGTCACTATTGGTTTGTTCGATCCTGACAAGGCCTTACACATCATGGCTTTGGGTTACTTCTCTGATAGAATATGTGCTTTTTGCTCAATCCGTATTGGCCTCCGTGGCATCCTTGCTTTAGTTCACACTTGAGAGTCTTCTAAGAGCCTTGTCCTGCTCTGTGTGGGATGCCCTTACCCCGGATGTCACTCAGCTCACTCCTTCATGTGCCTCAAGGCTTTGCTCAAATCTTACCTTTTCAAAGATGTCTATCCTGACCACCTGTTCAATTACCACACCCCCACTAATATTTCCAAACCTAGTAATACAATTCTGTGTTGTCTGGAACCATTTTCTACTTATTATGCTATATAATTTTTTAATTCCAATGTGCAGTATGATTTAGTTCTTTTCAGATTTATTGCTTGTTGACTTTCTCCTATAGAGTGTGTAAGTTCCATTAGTTCTGAAATAACTACATATTTTGTTCATTGCTATAGCCTGAGCGCCTACGTGGGCGCTGGTCCCAGGACACATGCTCATATAGCATGTATTAAATTAATCATTCTGAACGAGCACACTTTCTGGGTCCTCATTCCCAATAACTAACATTAAGATAAACATGAATCAAATGTAATAACATGTCATCCTTGTTTTTCTCTTGGAGCCCTAACACACACACACCCCTACACAAGATTTAGAGAATGACATTGAATATCTGAAATAGTGGCATAGGGCACTTCATCTCACAGACAAAAAACAAGGAAAGTATCAAGCTTTCAAAAATAAATTCTGCTGATTATCACATAGGGACTGGTGCTGGTGATAGCTCTGGGCTTCTAAAAAGTTTACATGAACAAGTATACACGTGTTATAAAAATGTCCCCCAATGGTTTTTGGTACCAGGGGCTGGTTTCCTGGAAGACAATCTCTCCAGGGACCTGGGGGGAGGGGAGGAAGTGGAGCTCACAGGTGGTGATGCCCATGTGTGGTGGAACATGCCTGTAACCACAGCTGCAGTTTCCCCGGCTGCCCTACAGCCCCCTCTCCTGCCATGGTCTGGGGTTTGCAGACCCCACAGTCCTATAACACTGAAAGGGAGAAGAGGGAGGGGGGAGGGGAGTTGAGGGAGGGGTATTGGTGGAATCACACCTACGGGGCATCTCACAAGGGCAAGGGTGAAACTCAGTAAATGTGAAATGTAAATGTCATGCCACGGTGAATGGGAAAATGCCAGGAAGGCTATGTTGAATATTGGGATGAAAATGTGTCAAATGGTTTATGAAGCTAGTATATGATGCCCCATGATCATATCAATGTACACAGCTATGATTTAAT
>CAUYPK010112239.1:0-34722 GCA_963574355.1 Loris lydekkerianus
ATTGTTAAATCATAGCTGTGTACATTTGTGCAATCAAGGGGTACAATGTGCTGGTTTCATATACAATCTGAAATATTCTCATCAAACTGTTCAACGTAGCCTTCATGGCATTTTCTTAGTTACTGTATGTAGACATTTGTATTCTCCATTTAGTAGGTTTCACCTGTACCCATTCTAAGATGCATCGTAGGTGTGGCCTCCCTCTACCCTGACTTCCCCCTCCCTTCCCCTCCCTTGGCCCTTTCCCCATAGTCTTGTGCTATAGTTGGGTTATAGCCTTCATGTGAAAGCTAATTAGCTTCATAGTAGGGCTGAGTACATTGGATACTTTTTCTTCCATTCCTGAGATACTTTGCTAAGAAGAATATGTTCCAGCTCCATCTATGTAAGCATGAAAGAGGTAAAGTCTCCATCTTTCTTTGAGGCTTTCTATAGCTTCATAAGGCACTATATGCAAATTTAATTGCTTTCTAAAATGTATTATACCAAAAACATAATTCATTTTATGCTTTGAAGCTAGGGTTAGGAAAAAGTTTTTTTGGGGGGAGGGGAGTTACATGGTGAGGTCTGTACATTAGTATTAATTTGGATTGCAGGTTTTGTTTGGAACAGTTCAAGGGGCTTTGCGTCGGCTTGGTGTCCATAGCTCAGGGGTTAGGGAACCAGCCACATACACCTGGGCTGGCAGATTAGAACCCAGCCTGGGCCTGCTAAAGAACAATGACAACTACAACAAAAAAATAGCTAGGCACTATGGTGGGCACCTATAGTCCCAGCTTCTTGGGAGGATGAGGCAAGAGAATCACTTAAGTCCAAGAGTTTGAGGATGTTGCTATAAGCTGTGACACTACGGCACTCTGCCAAGGGCAACATAGTGAGACTCTGTCTGAAAAAAAGAAAATAAAAAAGACATCCTTTTTCATTCTTTTCACCTTCCTTTTTTCCTAGTTAACCCTCTTGAAAAGGATATAATCATTTATCACTGCAAGAATAGGTACTGCACGTAAGTGAATATCAGACCACCTCTCACCCCAAGAAATATGATAGATCCTATAAAATGTAATTTTTGCTGGTGTCAAAACACATGGATAAATTAAGATCTTAGTGACAAACATTACATATCTTTCATATGCTCCTAGCTTCCTAAAATCTGGATCTCGCTGTAGTTGTTCTAGACATTGTCTCTGAGTGCCTGTTGTCAGTGTTATCAGTGTCAGCAGTAACTATCATTGCAAGTATAATCAGAGATTGGGAAAAGTAATAGTTTCCATAAGTTATACTTCTTTGATCTAAGTAAAAGGCACATTTATGTACAATTAGGGATTATTTTAGAGATTTGTGACAATTACTTTTTCCTGTATAAGGGATCTAAGCTTAATCTATAATGATGAATTGATTTAATTGACTCCTGTAACGCCAGGAGATTGTGGGTGTATACTACCAAGGCACTGCACTTGGCAGAGGAAGGAAGGAATATTGCATTGCCTAATATCCCATAGAGATAGGAAGGGGGAGTGCATAATGTTCCTTCACTGTGATTGAGGGCTGTGTTGACTGTAATGCATGAGGGAATGTGAGTAGAGTCTATTAAGTAGAGTACATACTTTGGTTATTAGAATTCTTGGTCATTGACCAAGATATCCAGGAAATCAAGTACTGTTGGGTGACTAACCAAGGCAGATGCCTTAACTTAGGAACCAAAGAATTTACTCATTTCCTTTCTCTAGCTTCTCAACTTTTTTCTCATCTTTTTCATTCTCTTATAGTATAAGATACTGTCAGTGACTGATCTTTGCAAAGTCTAAGTGCTGAATATTATTAATAGCATTGTGATAATATCTCTTAGTTTCTTTGTAAGGCAAGGGCCACCTTGTTGATACTTGTTGCTAATATAACTCAGAACTGTAATACAGTCATCTGCTTAGTAAATAAACTACTTTCTTACTACCAATAATTTTATAAGCTTAGTTTTTATTGTTGCTTTGTAACCAAAGTATCAGAATATTATCTCCTCCAGTGTTTCTTTGCAAATTTCTTTGCCTGAACCAATACTCCTGACCGTTTGTCATGGAAATTTTCATTGTAAGATTAGGTCATGAGTTTTATTATAAAGGAATAGAAATGTTTAATCTCACTTTAAATATTTCTCTCCTACATTTTTGTCAGAAGTGTTGCAATCTCGGAGTGAGTGTCTGGAACAAGAAACCGGTGGATTTTTCTTCTCTATAGACATTTAAAGTTAAAAATGCCTCAGATGAGTGCTGCAGGTTTTATCTAGCCCAAATTATAGCATCCCAAGTCTTTGGGGGATGCCGCAATGTAGTAACATACTTCATGGCACACATTGTTCCCTGATGTGAACATCGGGACAACTGCCTTGTGTTCACACTTCAAACACTAGAGCTGGAGCATTTATCGATCTTCATCCAGGAGGTTCATTTCTGGCTGACAGCCCAGAGAAAGTCTACCATTCAGGGACAGTAATGGTCAGCTAAGACTTCCCTAGACTTTTAGCTTTGAGGTTTACAATAAGTGTGCCAAAGATGCCTTGGTCTTGAAGACCCCTTAAATATGTTATGATATACTTTTATCTTCTGTGACTTAATCATAGTTTGTAATGTACCCATTTATAACTTTATTCTTTCAGCCAGGTCTATATTTTGAGCCTAAAAACACTGTTAGGGTATCTGTGATGGGATATTTTTCCAGGGATTTTAAGCAGTAAAATATTATAGCATATTTCTCATATTCTTAAATTCTGATATAAATATTCTTATTCCTTCTAATTTGTTATGACCTTATTTTTTATCTTTTTACAGACATCTCACAAAATTTTATTTCATATAAACAAATTTCTGAAGCCAGACGTGGCATGACGTTCATAATTTGAACTGTTTAAACTTCTGAATAACTAATGCAAGTTTTCAGTGTATAAAACAACTCCCTCTACATTTGTGAAATACCTAACCCTAATGTTTTCTGTCTTACAGTCTGAGTAGTTTAAAGTTCTTTCCTTGCCAAAAATAATATTATCACATATTACAAAAAGTATAAGTAAAATAAAATGGGATTTGAATTTTCATTTACTTTTTTCCATACAACTTTATTTTATATCAGAGAATGTGATGTATCACAGTGTTACTTAATCTAAGTTTTTAGCAATGTTGACAGGTGTTTGTGTGCAGGTGACACATTTATTTTCCTATAAAGTCTAACTTTTGGAAAATTAACTTGCATGTATCTTTATTTCATGAAACAAAATAAATCTAACTTTGCCAATAAATATTTGAAGTCTCATAGAAAATTTCAGTTTATTCATCATAACTCCTCTTAATATATGCATACCACATTCATTTAGATTCATTTAGAGTTTGGTAACAAAATACAACTGCAACTGTTACGAGAATGTTCTAGTTAGAGTAGAGTCAAGACAGTGATCTACATTCTAGGAGTAGAGATCTCCTGCCAAGAACTCCTTTTCTTAAAGTAAAATATTGCATTTTGAAGTCCTCTATTGCAAACCAAAAGTATTTCAGAAACTTCAGAGCCCGTGGATTTATTATGCTTTGCATTTAAATCATCATGTATCACATGATTATATTTTTTAGATGCTCTCTAGTCTAGTTATTTTGTTATGGCTGAAATAATTTAGCTTGGTTTTGATATAGAACTATCTAATCTGAGCTTTCTGTTCTCCTCTAAAACATAACTCTATGCTGGGGGTGGTGTGGGGGGTGGAAAGCTCTTGTTAAAGACAAAATGTTCACCTGCATTCCACTGTGAAATCTGTAATAAATAAACTGACCTTCTTGAGTTAGTTTCACACTTAATTTTTTTTAATAGTAATTTTTGGTTGAGTTAAGGAGGTCTGGAATTTTAGCCTGCTTTTTAGCATTGTATAGTCAGATATTTTTTGTCACAGAAAAATAAAAGTCTGCCTTTTCTGAAATCTACTAATCGCCATACTTTCTGCTTTAAAATATGTATCCCAGTTTCTGGTCTCTATTTGAATTTTCCTAGTATATAAATTAATATTTAGTAAATTTCATTATGGATGACCAAAATACTTTCTATGTTATTGATACAATGCATATGGTTCCCTAGTTTATAATCAAATCAAGCAAAAGGCACAATGAATAAAAACTAGTATTTTCCAGATTCACTTGTTTCTAAGAAATTTCATCACAGAAATCATATTTTCTACAGTAAGGTTATTTATAAACTATTGACATTTAATGGCTTACTGTAGGGGAAAACTCTTTCATTTATTTCATTGTTAAAATATTTCCACTAATGCCAAGGAAAATCATACCTTAGAAACAAAATAAAATGAAATTTTATAAACTGCCCAAGAATATACTTGCATATTAGTTTCTGGAATGATTGCTACTGGTTTGGAGAAAAGGATAAAAAGCCAATTACTGTCATTCATTTTGCAGTAGCAGTTAGTTCAAAATTTAAAAACAGAAAATAGTGCAACTGCAGTCATACTTAAAATATATTGAATCTTGGCAGTTGTTTCTTTCCTACAATGATAGTGAGAGGTCCCTGGGGCCCTTATAAACTATCAGGAAAATAGGATAAATTTTATTTTGCAGACTATATTTCAATTTACATTCATTCTACTTAATAAAGGGTATATGTAATATATAATGATAAGCACTTATATTTTAGATTTTTGATTTTGAGCTGCTGACAGGACATATATGTTGAAATGTCCTGAGGCAGGAGAAGCTGCAGAAATGGAACTTAGACTGGAAGTAGAATGTGACAATATAGGCAGAAAAAACAGAGCAGGGAGTTCGAGGACAAGGCCATTGGATATTGCTTAAGATTTAAAATAATAGAATTAAGTGGATCTGCCAAGAAAATGGAATAAAGGTTACAGAGGTAGGGAAGGTTAGAATAATGGAAACAGAGTAAGGACAAGAGTATTGCCACCAGGACTGATAAATGAAGAAATGTAAAGAGAGTGAGTATTGAAAAGGGACCACTGACTTTCATCTTTGAAGGAACAGTTTTATGAGATGGTGGGTAAGATTGTAGCAAGTGAAGGAATGATATAGGGTAAGGCTTAAGTATCCTCTGGCAGTGAAAGGAAAGAAGAAGGTGAATAGCCTGAGGACTAGAAGGCCAGGGAAAGAAATATTTTAGTTTGGGTGAAAACTAAACATTTTCTGTAAGTAATTAAAGAAGGAGTTGGCAAAGAGAAAGATGAAGATGTACTTGGGAAAGGAGAGTGAGATGGTAAAGAAATGTACTCAAGATCTAGAGCAGCGCTATCCAATAAAACTGTCTACGATGATGGAAATATGTTCTCTCTGTACTGTTGGGAACCCATGAGACTGTTGAGCACTTGAAATGTGATGCCTAAGGCAACTAGAACACTAAAATTTTAATTTAATTTAATGTGAATTAAGTTAAAATTAAATAGCCACATGTGGCTCATGGCTACTTTATTGGGTAGCAAAGATCTAGTGTATAAATACAGTAATTAATAAGCAAGAAAAGAGGGTTGGATATTGTGAGAGCTAAGGGACGAGTTTCAAAAAAAGTTTGAAATAGAGATGATAATGTTTGAAGGAACTCTTGGTCAAATAGTTTCATTCTTTTTAATAAAATAGGTAGTATCATCTGCCAAGAGGGGTAAGGCAGAGAGCATGGGAAAGGTTTTGGCAATCCCTGAGGGAATTTCCAATGGAGAATCTAAGACAGGTAAGAGGAATCTCAGCAGCATTGCAATCCCAACAGAGGTGAGGATGTGTGTTTGTTTTTGGTCTCCTCTTCCTTATCTGGTGACTTTTTTAGGTAGCATTCATGGGAGAACTGTTCTTAATTCTTGGAAGGGCTATAACACTGGTGAAGTAAATAAATGCTGGCCATGAAATCTGTATGAAGTAACCACAAAATTTTAAGTGAAAATAAGAAGGGACTCCAGAGCTGGAGGAAGAAAAGCAGATCCCTTAGATGTCAGACTCTTGAATTGTAAGCAAGGTCATAAAATTTTCGTTTGTGCAAACTGCAGATTTTGAAGGTGAAATTTTCAACAGGAAATGGGATAAGAAAGAAGCCCTAAGATTAAGAAATGTCAGCCGTTGGACACTGCCTGTGGCTCAGTGAGTAGGGCGCCAGCCCCATATATCAGAGGTGGTGGGTTCAAACCTGACCCTGGCCAAAAACTCAAAAAAAAAAAAAAAAAAAAAAGGAAGAAAGAAAAGAAAAGAAAGAAATGTCAGTTGTGAGAGGAATGTATAGGACTGAGGCACATAATTTCCAAATTCAGAGAAAGAGTTTTAAAAATTATTTTTGTTCCAATTTGCTTGCACTGTATCTTTGCTGCAAATTCACTTGCAAATATATCTTTGCTTCAATCCGAAGGTATAGTCTTTTCTTAAATAATCTAAATCTGAATAGTAAAACTGGGATTTAATCTTAATATTTGCAGTGATATTCAAATTTATAAAAACTAAATTCAGAGCCAACAGGGACCTGCAAAATCATGTTATATAAAGTTTGGGTCTTGTAGATAGGGGACTATAATCTCTAGTTCAAGGTTACATGACCAGCGAGTGGTAGACCTGAGACTGATTGCAAGTCTTCACTGATTCCCTTTCCCTGGGCTAGAGCAATGTTCCACTCTGAAATCTCCAGTGGGTATCTAACAGTTTGTACTCTAGAAACATTAAAATGCAGTATGGAATATTAACTACAGGACTTTCCTACAGTTCGTTTTTCTGAACTTGCCCTTCCAAATTGCTATTATGTTGACCACAATGAAAGAAGAATCTTGCTAAACCAGTGTTCTACTATATCTTACATCAGTTTTCTCATTCATAATTGTTTTGATATTTAACACTAAGAAAAAAGATGAATAGTCAAGACTTCTAAATGTTAATAAATGTAACAGAACCCGGAATTATATTTTGGACTAGGTTCAGCTGGGAAGGAGTTTGTCAATCAGCAGCTGTTTTTTCACTTTTTAAAAGTACCAAGTGTTGTGCCTCTCCTGCCAGTTCTAATCTCACTCCCTCCCACATACCCTTCTCTCTTCCTGTGAATGAAGAAAGATATCTAAAGAATATGATCTAAGAAAAAGAGGACATTGTTTTCAAAAGATATTAGAACTTTGTGAGATTACTACCACTTCTCTTTTCACACAGAATAATATATCAAGAAATATACTGAAGTAATTGGCCATACTCCTGATTATTATTTATAAAATAATGTGTTGCGTGTGGCCATACCAGAAGTAAACTTTAAATTGCCTGTTTTTACATGGATCTCAAATTTTTAAATAAAGTAACTAGACATACCAATCAGTAACTTTGCTAAAACACATAAGTAAGAATTTATAAGTTTATGAGTTGGGGAGTTTGGGCCTTCAGTTTTTGTGACACCTATTTAATTTGAGGGGCTTCTTTATGGGACCAACAACTCAAGAACCTTTGTTTGCATTTCATGCAAAGACAAGCACAGTGAAATGGGATTAGCTGCTTTAATAAACTGAACCAAAGTACTGTTCAAATGATCAAAGAATACCTTCAATTTCATTTTAATTCTTTAATTCCATTTGTCATGGGGATGTTTTGATATGATAGCATTTGGCATACATGTGACAGGAAATTGGCATACCCTAAGATTTCAGGGATTGACTCCTTTAATATATTTACTAAAATTAATATTAGTCCTTTTCACTCCCTCCCTTTCTTTTTCTTTTTTCCTCCCCAAGAGGGACTCTGTTTTAAGTAAATTTAAGAGATACAGAGATAAAAGGTATCTTTCCTAGTAAGAGCTCATTGGTTCTCAAAATATGGTTCGTAGACCAGCAGTATCTGTCATCTGAGGACTTATTAGAAAAACAAATTCTGAAGTTCCCTACCCACTCTTCACTCCCAGCCCCTGGCAATTACTAATTACTTTTTGTCTTGATGGATTTGCCTATTCTGGATAATTTATAAAAATGGAATGATAAAATGCATGGCCTTTTGTTTCTGGTTTTCACTTAGCATAATGTTTTCAAAGTTTATCCATGTTGTACCATTATCAATGCTTCATTATTTCTGTGGTAGAATAATATCTGTTGTACAACTGTATTCATTTTGTTCATTCATCAGTTAATGGACATTTAGGTTGTTTCTACTTTTTGGCTGTTATGAATAATGCTGCTATGAACATTGATGTACAAATCTTTGTATGAACATACATTTTCAAACTTTGTAGGTATATAGAGTCAAGTTTCATTATTTGTGGTAGTTATGTCCATAAAGTAACTGCAAACTGAACTGGTGAATACTGAATCATTGCTCCTAGGAGAAATATAGGATTAGGTTCCTGAGAGCCTCTGGTTGCAACATTTTCATCAGTTGATCAATGCATAACCTTGTTTTATGTGTGTTTCCATTTAAAGACACCTTACCTTATATATATATTACCAGTTCATTAACATGGAACCCATGTCTAACAGCACTGTAACTCATGCCTGAATGAGGATTACTTAACAAGCGTATTTTTCACTGTGAGGCACATTACAGCCTTCTTTCACTTAGAAACAGTAGGCACCACCCAGGCACAACACTTGGGGACCATTTTAAACAATTAAGTAGAAGATAAGAAAAACATGGGATTAGATAGACCTCAAAAGGGACACTTGTTTTCAGCATGATAGTCAAGCACAAATATGTCATCTTCTTCAGGTGACTCAACTTTTTCACCACTCTGTAAACTCTCATGTCTGAATGACTATGGAAGCACCACAAAGTGAGGATGACAAAAATTATAGCGAGTATGTGCATCCATCTTCTTTGAAGAAATGTCTATTCAGAAACTTTGCCTCATTTGAATCAGATTATTTGTCTTTATATTGTTACAATATAAATGTCTTTCTAATATATATGTTTTTATATTGGTTATATAGAGGTTGCCAAAAATGTATACACCTTTTAAGAAAGGAAAATGTATTAAAATTGTAATACTTAAGTCACATTTGACTTCTGTAATTATAAGAGATGCTCAAACATGACTGTGTTCATCTTTTGCTTTCAGTATATATTGAGTACTGTAATTTTAAAATAGCTTTTTCCTTTTATTTTTTGAGACAGAGTCTTACTCAGTTGCCCTGGGGTTGAGTGTTGTGATGTCATAGTTCACAGCAACCTCAAATTCTTGGGCTCAAGTAATACTCTTGTCTTAGCCTCCTTAGTAGCTGGGACTATAGGCGCCTGCCATAATACCCAGCTTGTTTTTCTATTTTTAGTAGAGATGGGGTCTCGATTTGCTCAGGCTGGTCTCAAACCCCTGAGCTCAAGCGATCCACCTGCCTCAGCCTCCCAGAGCCCTAGGATTACATGCGTGAGCCACTGTGCCAGCCTGCTTTTTCCTTTCTTAAAATGTGTACATATTTTTTTGGCACCCTCTGTATATTCTGAATACTAGACCCTTAGATATTGGATATGCAAATATTTTTCTCTCATTCTGTGAGGTTTGTTTTACTTTATTGATAATGTCCTTTGATCTACAGTTTTGTTATTTTAATGAAGTCCAAATTTATCTATTTTATTCTTTTATTGCTTGTGCTTTTGAAATTTTTGAAATGCTATCTTTGTGCAGTTAATTAGTACATCCTGGTAAAAGAATTGTTTACACATTTTTATTAGCAAAATCACAAACAGATTTCATGGTTTCAATAAATTATCACTTATTTGCTAAGGGATGTCATTTGTAAATATAAAGCATTTATTTGCGGGTTTTAGTATTGTGTAATTTTTAAATACTGGCATCACAAGGGCCATACATTTATAAAAAGCAGTGTCAAATTCATTTAACAAACTGCTGTTTTTGTTTAGGAAAATTTTAAAAAAGCACTTACAATTGATTTGACTAATACTTTCCTCTTTAAAAAAGAAAGCTGATTCTTTTTAAAACTATGAACTTTCTGCCCTAAAAGTAGGGTCTCAAGAGCCATTTGTGAAAGAACACAAGAATCCTCGAACTTGGAAATAAACATGGATTAGTGTTTATTTGCATTAGTTTAAATGTAGTAGCACAATGTGTAAAAAAACAATCTATAAAACACTTAAGTTAGGCTAAGCAAGCAAATAATATCAGCTAACATGGCTTTAATCTAAACATGGCTTTAATCTACTAAGTAATTTAAAATCCAAAAGATCAAAGGAAGTTATAACTAAAAACAGTCCTTCATGCAATTTCCCTGTAGAAGCAGGAAAAGGCTAGAAATTACATGTCACCTTCATATCCTGGTTTGCTGCCCTTGTGCTCAGATCAAGCCCCTCTGTATGCCAGCTGTTACCATTATTAAGACCTTCCCCTGAGGGGTTAAGTAGGAGAACAACTCTCCTGTCCTATTGGAGAGCAAACACTGCAAGGTCCAGCCCCTGACACGCCTAATTCAAAGCAATCTGTGTGTGCTTGTCACTTGACCTGCCCTGCTGCTCCGTGGAGCTGCTCCTGCCAACTCTGCTTTCTGTTGGGCTGTGTTTTGCAGTCAGTGACCGCTGTTGCTACTGCAATCAATTGCAGCCTAAACTGAGCCAGAAAAGTTTCCTTTTTTTAACATAAAGGTAATACACTTACTCTTGCTTCTATATGTGTGAATTTGTTATTTGGAGAGAATTTATTGAAAAACTGACCTTTGTTTCTCAGGCTGGTCTCAGGCTGGTCTCAGGCTGGATTGTATTTAAAATTCCAGCTGTTTTTTTTTTTTCCATGTAAACTTTGAATGGGATCTTAAGGCATTTAAAACGTGTGAAGTTTATTTGAATGAAGAGTTTAGCACAGTAAGGTAAGATCAGACATTTCTTAAGTTTGGTAAAATGTGCTTTTTTTATAAAGTTGGAAGGAAACCTAAGATTTACAACAGTTTGATACTTTGAGATTCTTGTTTAACCACTGTCTAAATCAGAAAACTTTGAAAAGATGTGCTTGTCATTACTGGTGATAGAAAAATAGATGTAAAATCATAAGAGTCGTTTTAATCACTTTTGTGACTTAAATAGAAAACTGTTAGCATCGTCCATTCTGTAGGAAGTTGGGTAAAGATACCCATTTGGGAACTAAGCTTCAACAGAAAGCTTAATTCTTGTTGAAGTTCATTTCAGATACACAGCTTGATACACACCGTGAAGTTGTATTTGAGTTGATTAAATGATTCACGCACTGTGTAGAATTTAATTCTAACAATGGTAACTACATAATGATTGGATTTACTACTTAAAGTATAAGTCAAAATATATTTACTATATTGCCTTTTACTTGACATGTATATAGTTAATTTATATACAACTGGTAGAAAAATTCAGACTAACTTGTGTAATATTTTTATGTCTGGTAGTAAAATGTAAGCTTAAAAATAATTAAAAATTTTTTGAAAACTGAGGTATTTCATGGACATCATTGACTGACTGGGAATACCTTTCTTCAGTGATAATGGAAAAAATAGGCAGCATGCTTTACAATTTGCTACACAAACCGGTATTCCTGTTGAAAGAAAAAGAATGAAATAGATCTTTTTTTTTTTTTTATTTACCTCAAAAGGGTTATTTTAGGTCATGATATTTATAATTAAGAAAACTCTAGTTCCCTTTGATAGCTGGGAAATCACTAAATTATGTAAATAATCTCTAAGCTAATGAGTGTTTCACTTGTAGATAGTGGGTTTCCTACTTCCCATGGTTTTAATGTCTGTAACACATTTCTGCTTTTTAAAATGTTAAAATAGTTGTTTTTGCATTGTTTTACTTTTTAGTTTTACAAATCCAACAGATTATCTTAAAATGCTTTTGTTGCCAAAATATTCAATATTGGAATGTTTTATTGGATTATACTGTATTTGGAACTTTTTGTTTTAGTATACAAAAATAAGGTAGAGTATTTTTATGTATTTCCCATGCTTATATATATAGCTTACATCTTAAACCTGAGTTTTAGAATTGTGAACGTAAATTATCTGCATTGATTATGAAAAATATGTCATGTTTAATTGTCTGAAATGACTGACCTACAAAGCTATCTAGAAACTACATGTTAACTTTGCCTCAGTCTGGGAAATGATATGTATTATAAAATTGATTCATCCAATAATTAAATTTAATCCCACTTGTCTTTGTAGTTGAAATTGAACCAGTCGTCCCTTTTTGGCAGCGTTTGGGAAATCTGCTTTTCATTGTTTGCTGTGCATCGATTCCTTACCCTCTAACTGCTTTGAGTTCTGGAGAGGGATTGAGAATTCTCACTGTATAATTCTTACAACTCAGCATGGGTGATGGACAGTTTTGACATGCAGACTATAGGAACATTTCTTATTTTTAAAAACGTCCAATTCTTGATCACATTTTGACACAGGAAATAAAACCGAGTTGTTTAGGATTAATACAAATGAGCTGCTTAGCCCATCAGCCTTTTCGGAAAAAATATAAAACAAAGCAACTAAAGTAAATTAGAAAAGCCGACTGGGGGAAGAGAGTGGCTCATTATTCTCTCCATTTTAATTTCTGTTGTCTTATTTTAATCACTGTTAAACAGGCTCATGTAGGACAGGCTCATATATGTAATTCCAAGCACATTATTTGCATGGAACACAGTAGGTGCTTATTATATGATTGTCAAGTAACGATGTTTACCTGTTTAAGAATCTGATTTAGTTACCTTTGTGAGAAAACAAGAATTCCATATCAATAGTAAATGTATTTTTAATTCATCTAATATATCCAAGAAAGCAAATAACAGAATTCACAAGCATATTATATTAATAATTCAAGTAGAGAGTAGAAAAGGGTTTATGGATGTTCCATGCTCTTACTAAGCTAGATTACTGATCCAATTCAAGTAAGAAAAAAATCTCTATAAATTTGATGCTTTTCTAAGCCTAAAGTAAATCTCAGAATTCCTTAAATAAAAGGATATCTTTAATTGTGTTTTATACAAATACCGTACCTTGTATTTCCCAAGTTGCTCAGTAACTGAAGGATACCTTTGAGACATTATTTGCTGGGCTCTGCAGGGAAGAACACATTTGGGGAGCTGCTGTAGGAAATTTGATTTGCTACTTCTCAAACTTCACAGAACAGCAGGGGGTGGGGCCCACTGTCAGATACTTAACTTTTGTGGGAAAAGTTTAAGTGTAGTATAAAAAAACCACACCACTATTTAAGTCAAACAACTTTTAAGGAAGTGCCTTATGGTGATTGATTTCTATTTTGGGCCTTATTTTTTAAAATTCTCTCACGTTCTTTTGCCTCACAGTGTTTTCAGATGTGCTTGTGATCTGTTGAACAATATTTCTTAAGTGCAGTAATGAGTAATGAGTTTCTGCTGGGGAAGAGCTATAGCGATACATATAGATTGCTCAATTTGAAAGCTACCCTTTTTGTGATTGTAGTTGAGACAATCAATGAAACTCACGGCCTAAGGACAGACTTATCATATCCTGGGAGTCCTGCTTATTACCAAAGAATCTTATAATTCTTGTTTGGTAGTGATGTGAGGCTAGATAGCAGGCCTGCTATCTGAAGATTTTCTGACCCTAGATGTTTAAAATGCCACCAGAAATTTTTTTTCTTTTTTTCCCTGGGAATGGAACTTTAGGGAATGTGCTTTTTTGTGAGAAGAGCTTGAAACTTCATTTTAGAGACTGACCACAGTAGAAGAATACCTTTTTTGAGTGTTAAGTAGTCAAATTAGCTATTTCCTAAACTTTCTTCAAAAGATCAGTAAGTAATTGAGGCTGTGTGACAACTTGTTTCACATTTCCATAGCATTGTTCCTCATGAATTCTGCACCACTGTCTTGCTTGAGCTAGTTATCTTATTAAGACTTTCTCCTTGTCATATCCCTATCCCCACCCTATCAACTTAAGTAATTTCTTTTCATTATAACCAAAAAACCCAAGTGGAGATAGTTTAAATACTAAACTTCACTAAAGGAATTTTTTTAATATGCAACAGTATTCTGCATTTCTAAGCAATATGTTCTGAATGTTGGATATTTTGACTGGCAGTTGATTGCACTTATAAATTGATTAGGATTAATTGTGTAAAGTATAAATCAGTGGTTCTCAGCTCTGGCTACACACTGAAATCAATTGGGTAGCTTTTAAAATACTAATGCTCACACTTCACTAAAATATGAATTAAATCAGAACCTCTGAGGTCATAGCCCTGTTCCTATATGCATATATTTTTTATATTATCAAAGTGATTCTAATGTTCAGTTAGGGATGAGACTGCTGTGATAGAATTATAATTTGGTGAATATTTGTTGTGTTTGTTGCAGTCCCTTCAAGACTTATGGAAATGTCCTGGCTGTGTTTTGGATTAGGTAACTATTTAATAGGAGGACTTTGTAGAATTTTTTTTATTGACCATTGTTTGACATTTCTGATTATAGAAAGCCTCTAGTTTTATTTTGTATATTCTTGGTTATACAGTTTAGCGCAATTCTCCAGACTTAGCTTAGGGTTCAAAAGAAATTAGTGCAGCTTAGTGGAATTTATGCTCATCTGAAATGAGAGCACAAAGATAAGAAAACTCTCTGTGTCATTGATACTTATCGATACATTTATAACATGAGTGGTGGATATTGTGTAGAATAATTTTTGTGGATGAACTTGGAAAAGAGATCTCTGCAAACTGCTTTGGTAATTGCATCACTGTGTCATGCTCTTTAAATGTATGTGTAGTATTTAGGAAGATAAGTATTCTAAACAGAGGTTGTTGACATCATTTATCCCAGGTTGTGAAAAGATACACTTCATTTTATACTCAAATTTCTCTTCCCATATAGATCTATTACCAAAGGTACATTGGACGTTAAACTGAGAAAAATGAAATTAATGTTTCTTTAACACTGACATTGCTATCATTTCTACACATATGAATCTCTGCTTCAACAGCCTAACTCATTTCTAGCAATAATTTTGCTTTCCAAGTTAAAGACTTTCAGATTTGCTGTGGCAGATATGCTGTAATATCTTCCTAAGATAATTTTACTTTTATAATTTTTGTTGTTAATCTGAGAGGAAACTTTATGTGGCAATTTTAATTTTTATTCTATATAATTTATGTGTTTGTAAATACCATGAATAGTTTTTGTAATAGCTGAAACATAAAACATTTGCAATTTGTCCTTATTGGCTCCCTTATCAATATAATAGGGTGGCCATAAAGTTCATGTGCAGTTTAAAATATTTGTCTATTTTTTATTGCACACTAACTTTATGGCCACTTTGTATATCATGTGTGTGATCATATTAAAAGAGTTTATATAACAATATTACATTTCATTTTCAAAGATGCCCTTTATTATCATAAGTTGAAGCTACCTACTTGATAGGTAGCTTAAATATAAGCTTAATAGTAAAAACAGTGACTTTTTATTGTAAGAGAACTATAATCTTTCACTTTCAGATTTCCTGAAACTCAGTTTGCTTTCTCATGATGCAGAAGCGTGCTAATGCCTTGTAGGCTCTTCTGAAATGTGTGTTTATAGGTCTAGATCTTCAAAGGTATATAGTTGTTTCCAGGAGAAAATGGCTTCCAACTTTTTGCAGTTTATGCTTAAAGAGAATACTAGCAATAATACCTTATATTTATACAGTTCTTTACAACATATAAAATGTATATAAGTGATTAGGTGAAGCTATTTATAAGTTCTTACTGAAGAAAAGTTTAATGGTAGAAAGTTCATGAACTCAAAGAAAAATAAGAAACTTTGTCTCAGAAAAGAAGATTATTTATTTAAGATTACTCATTTTAGTTCCTTAAAATTGCCTGGTTCTTTGATTAGAAATTCTTCAGTGAAGTTACTATTACATTATTTTGAAATAGTCCAAATACTATATAACAACAAAGATCAATCCATTGCCTTGCTTTTTCAAGTTTGCATAGCATGATATATGTATAACTCCTCGATCCTTAATTTAGTGAACTATGTCTCTGATATTCTCAAATGCAGAATTATACCTTTTAAAATTATCTTGGGAAATATTGAATCTAGAGGCTATTTTTCATCAGGACTTTCAGATAGAATTTTATATCAGTACCTTCTAGTGTCCTACAAAAACTAGGTGAACTTGGGTGTCTTGAGGTAGTGAAAAAGCCTTTCTTTAGAGTGATACTAATATGGGGCTGAATCTCAGACAAATTATTTTAGTATTTTTGTATTTTAGTATTTTTAGACAAATCTCAGACAAGTTACTTTAGTATTTTTGACTCAGTTTTCTCTGTAATAAGTACAATAATCTCTTCATAGCAGTATTGTGATGAAAGTGCTTGACATAATGAGATGTTTAGGGCAAAAATACTCCTACAGGCAAACCCTGGCTGATATTATTCTACTGTCCAGCATTAATAGCCCCATTACAGAAATGCCAGAAAGGTGTAGTTCTTTGTTATTTTCTCTTGGCATTAAGAGAAGCTGTTTATTTCTCTTAGCACTACATGATAATAGGCCAACCTGGTACCAGTGATCAGAAATGAGTCCATTATTTTAGGGTAAGCATCACATGACTTTAAAGGAGCCATTTTGTATTAAAATAGGTTTAGTAAATAATGGATATGGGTATCTTCAGATTGCCTTTATTCCTTGTATGAAAAAAGGCTTGGGTTTCTTTATACACCCATCTTCTAATATCTGCTACCACTTGAGAGAGAAAAAAAGGAATATATGTAACTCACCCAGTTAATTGAGCAGAATAATTCCATATATATGGGTTCATATACATGCGTTGCAGTAAAAGGGTTAAAATTCTGTCAGTTGTTATTTCTCTGCCCCAAACAGTTTGAGATTCAAGTAATAATTAAACTTGACAGTCTGGACAACATAGTGAAACCCCTTATCTACAAAAAATTTAAAAATAAGCTGAGTGTGGTGGTTCATACCTATAGTCAGAGCTACTCAAGAGGCTGAGGCAAGAGAATCACCTGCACCCAGAAGTTGGAGGCTATAGTGAGCTGTGATCGAGCCACTCTACTCCAGCCTGGGCAACAGAGCAAGATCTCATCTCTAAAAACAAAACAAAACAAAAACCTTGATCACCAGCTAGAACTATATATAGTTTAACAATATAGTAGATATATGTATTTTAACAATATAGTTTAACAATATACTATATATATGTATATGTGTTTTCTCTGCCTTGATTAGAAAAATGGGCCTTTATTTCTCTGTCAGGTATTATTGTTTGTCTACTTTGGGGGTTCATTTTTGTTTAATTGTGCAGAGTGCTTCTTTGGACTTGTCTTGTCATTACTTAGGCTTAGCCCTCTTGTGGTCTCCTCATCCAGTTCGTGGCTTTGCCTCATTGCAGGCAAAGTGTGTTCCTGGGACCAGCGACATGGGCATGTTGTTGGAGTGTTGGAGGCTTGTTGCTCTACTCCCTATGAGCCATGTTGAATCTGCAGCTTAACTATGACCCCAGGTGATCCTTATGTTTGGAAGCGTTGGTTCACTCAGTGTTTTGTATTTTATCCAGTGAAGCTCCAATCTAGGCAGCATCACTCTTTTGAAAAAAGATGGTTTGTTACAACATACAATCTTGGTGATCCAGTCTTGCCACTTATTCTTAAATTTGGTGTTATGAATCTGGTAAAACAAAGAGTTATTCTAAAGTACATCATCTCAGTTTATGGAATGTAGTTTAGCACAAAGCGCTTAAAACCTTGGCATTAGGCTTCCTAGCCTCACCATTTGTCATCAGCAGGTGTCGCTGAGCACCTTACTTAGACTGTATCAAGTTTTCTTTTGCAAAATGGGTTGGTAACGCCTGTCACACCTGTTTTTCCAAGGGCTGTTAGGAGGATCAACTCAAGTGAGATCATGTGTGAGAAAGTGCTTTGGAACTATCCAAGAGGTATACTATTATAACTGTTGATGGGGATGAAGACGATGTTCCTTCAGGCTATGTGAGCCCTGTGTTTGTTAAGGATAGTGATGGCTTTGCTGAATGTTACTGTGGTAATTGGAACTGTGTATTCTCTAAAACAGTAAAGATTTAGATTTTACCTTGGAAGTTTTCTGGCCATGCTAGCACTTTTGACCTCCGATTCCAAGAAGCTGCTATGAGGTTTTCTTAATACTCTCTAAAATGTGTTTGTATTCTGGGAGCCACTTAAGTGGTTTGATTGCATCCTTTGGATAAATTGTGTGCCATTAACATATTTTGATATATAATACAGGCTTGTGCCATATTGACATTTTGGTCAATGACAGACCAAATATTGTAATATTGTAATAGAGCTTATAAATTTGTAAAATTTTTTGTTATAACATAGTAATGCCACACATTACATTTTCAATGTTTAGGTATGTGTAGTTCCCAAATATTTACCACTATGTTATTATTGCCTATGTTAGTCAATATAATAGCATTCTTTATGGGTTTGTAGCCTAGGAGTAACAGGTTATACCAGATAGCCTTGGTGTGTAAGTACATTCAGTGTTATTCACACAGTGATGAAAGTGCCTATTGACACATTTCTCAGAACTTATTCTCATTATTGAGCAACTCATGACTGTATGTTGACAAATAAAATTTTCGTAATTCAAATAGATGCTACCATGATTATATGATAGAATTTTCGTAATTCAAATTCAAATTCAAATTCATAATTCGTAATTCAAATAGATGCTACCATGATTATATGATAGAATTTTCAATGATATTTGAAACATAATGATTTTCATGTATTTTTATAGGTGTAAATTTTCTTAGTTCCAAATGAGTAGTAGGGTGTAATTATTTTAAACTTTTTAATTACATGAACTCTGATGTTTTGTTTTTTTTTTTTTTGTTTGTTTACAGATTGTATTTCTTCTCTAGAAGGTCTCTTTTAATGATTATAGGATTAGTCATGGTACTTTTGCCTCATAAGATAGCTTTGGTCTAATCATTTGTAATTTCAAATTTTTGTTCACATTCCAAATTTTTGGAAACAGTGAAATAAAATAAATGAAACCCTTTGTCTGAATAGTTTGTTTTCATCTATTCTTGCTCTTTAGCTTTTTTTAAATTTCCTGCTTTATCCAGTTATTAGACATGTGGTATAGAGCGTCATTGTAAAAGAACCATTCTATAATTTAAAAAAATATATAAAATTCTCCAAAGAATGTCTAGTTATTCTTTAAGGTAAAATAATTTTGTTTCTCTTTTTGCATTTTAGTAATAATTACCTTTTCATTTTGGTCATTGTGCTAAGAACTTTATGTATTTTTAGTAATATTTTGTACCATGAAAAGAAACATTTAGAGTAAAATCTGAAAGCAGTACAGAAAGTGAAATGTAAAAATCTTCTCTACTCTTCCAAGTGGCCCAGTCCAACTTTCCAGCAGAAAGCAATGTTAGCATTTTCTTATGTCCTTCTAGAAATTATTTGAATATACCTGACTATACATATGTGTACACATACATGCCATTTTTTTTTTAACCAGATGGATTCATACTAAATTGTATTAGCACGTAGTAATGTTCTTTGGACTTTTGTCGATAGTAATGCATCCAGATATAATTCATTCTTTTTTATTGTGCAGAATATTCAATATATAAGAATACTCAGAATATAAGTTCCTTGTTGATGATAATTTAAATTGTTTTCAGTTTTCATTATTACAAAACACCTTCTAATGAATCACCTTCTAATGAATGTATATAAATATATCTTATATATGTGTGTGTGTGTATGTGTGTGCATGCACGTGTGTGTGTGTGTGTGTGTGTGTGTGTGTATTTACACATTGTTCAAGTACATCCAAAGGATAAATTCCTAGTAGAATTATGGGTCAAAGGATAAAGATATCTTAAATTTTAAGAAGTTGTTACCTGTTGCTGTTAGAAGGTCTCACCAGTTTAAATTTCTAACTAATTTAACTCTAAAAGAAACCTAGACTTAAAAATAGTGAGAGTTAAGTAACTTGACCCAGGTTCTGAAAGTTAGTAAGTAGTATACAGTCAACTTTATTGTATACAGTAGTATACAGACAGCTACCCAGTCTGTTTCTTAGCTACATATCTTGGTTTCCATTTTCTTTTCTTTCTTTTTTTTTTTTCTGCAAATTTTTAAAAATTACTTTACTCTTGGTATCCAAAGCTGCCCTGTTCAACAAAGAAGCTACTTAGTACCTGTGGCCATTTAAATGTAAATTTGAATTCATTAAAATGAAATAAGATGAAAAATTCTTCTTGTCATTTGAACAAACCACTGTTTTTTTATTGTTCAGGATTCCTTAAGGGTACAAAGGATTAGGTTATACTGATACCATTTGTTAGATAAAGTTCCCCTTATAATTGTGCCCCACCCCCAAGAGGTGTGCCACACACTGTGACCCCCCCATCTCTCTCTTGGTTGCCATTTTCAAGCATAATTTTGGCTTTAAAATATCATTTCTTTTTATATTCTCGTTACTCAAGCAATAGTGATAACTCTTTCATTAGCAATATATAGTCCTTTATGGTTTTCAAAACATTTTTACATTCTTGTAGCAAAACTATGAGATGTATATTATTTATTACCCTGAATTATACATGTGAAGAACTGAGGCCCAAAGAAAAAACTTAAATTTTAAAATGTAATCAGATGATGGTGCTTGGCCAAAGACCTTGTGTCCTCAAAACTGCAGAATCTCTCAGGACATAAAAATGCTATCGGAAAAGGTGAAATCAAGGATATGAGATGAGGGATACTGGCATATTATATTCGTGAATGGGGGAGGTACACTAAAATATCTGGCATGGGCTTATCACACCTCAATCCCGTGCCTCAAGATAGTTCTTTATGTCATTCTCTGTATGCCATGGCCCTGGGAAAACTGGTGATTTCAACAAAAGCTGTCTTTCAAAGTTAGTTATTATATTTGACCCAAAATTTATTTTAATTTTCCACAATTTAAATATTACTATCACTGCATTTATAATCACATGCCATTAGATCTATCACAATAGTTTGGCACGAGTAAAGTGTATTAACACTCTCAGGGACTCTATGTTTTGTTCCTTTTTATTATATTTGTTCTTCCTCTATTTTGTCTTCTTTCCGATTAGTTCCCTCTATATAGGATCAAACTGAATTTTTTCCTCATTTGTCTCTGTTCTAAAGAAAGTGATCTTTCTTGATATGGTCCTTCAGGTCAACTTTTAATGTCAGATTCAACTTTTAATGTCAGTTTCAACTCTGCTATTGTCTTGGTTACCTGAACTCTACACAGATATATTCACTGAACCTAAATCACCCATAGACATTTCTTAATTTATTCTGTTTTTGCTTTTTATTAGCTTTTATTTATTTTTTATTATTATTTTTTTTTTTTTGCTTATTTAAGAAGTCAAATTGATTGCTCCCATTTTAGGATTAAAGAAACTGAAGCAGAGAAAGCTCATGTGATTTGCTTCAAATACAAGCCAAAATCTGAGTTCAAATTAGTCTTTATTAGTTCCTACTTCATTAAAGAAATTTCCAAGTTACAAAACAGGTTGTGTTCCAAAAATTCATTTGTAAGACTGTTAAGTCAGTTATTTGGCACTTGAATTGCATTTTAACATAGTGGGAAAAAAAGTGTTACAAATGGCGATTAGGTTCCTGGCTGTCATACAAGAGTCTGTTTAACTCTTGTGCAACTACAAAATAATCCATTTGCCATTTTTAAAAGGGGGAATTATAGTTGTACTTCTGGTGATAAACAAAATGTAAAATTATTTCTGAGAAAAAGCAAATTTAATTAGGGATAGGGATACAATTGTTGGAGAGTGAAGGGGGGATTTCAGGTAATTTGAAAGGAATTTGAGTGTGATGGCATTCTGCCTTAAGCCCAGTTTCACCTTAAAACTTTGAAGATATTTGTTGCTATTAGGTGCTTCTCACTAGCTTAACTCACCTGACAGCTGTGATTAGGGTCAGGGGATTGATTGAATTAAATACTTAGGGAAAAAAAAGACTTTCTGATGATGTATCAACCAACTTGGGAAGGCAAAAACAAACCAACAAATCAGAACTATTCCTTCCTTTTATCTTGATGGGAGGGAAGGAATTGTTGATTTTCCCCTTCAACCCAGCCTAGTAGATCCATCTCAGCTGGGATAGTGTGGCTGTATTCTGGAGGGAAGGCTTTGGAATATCTATTGCAGGTGGAGGTTGGAGAAAGATGATTTCTGTGAATGGAGTGTTTGTATAAGATGATTTTTTAATTCTGGGAAATAATTGCATTGATTTCATATAGACTTACATTATCTACTACACATCTTTAATTTCAATTAATATTATGTTGTTTTCAGAGTATTTGCATGCAGCCTTTTGTTAACAGCAAAAGGAAGGACATATTCTTAAGTAAACAGAAGCTTAAGTGAGCAGATCTTCTTGCTAAGATGGCACATTTAGAAAGTGATGGAAAAAGGATTAGAGTTGTGCCTCCTGAGTCAGATTAGTGCTCTTGCCAGTCAATATGCTTACCTAATCTTCCTGTTAGTTACAGTATTGTTTTCTGTTGGGTGTATTATTTGATTGTTTTATACTAGCTATTCATACCCACAAGTGGTTTTATGAAGGAGGGGGCAACTGTATTTACTACAATTCAGAATCACTTTTAGTGGTCATTATGGAAGGATTGAGGATTGGCAGGCCACTTGCAAAAGTGATGGTAATACTGATTAAAGAAGTAAAATATTCTTAAGATCATTTAAATTATTTTAAGCTATACAACTTATTGTCCTCAGAGTGGTTCTTCAGTTTACTCATCATTCCTAAATCAGAACACCCAGCTATGATACTGTTGAAAAGTTGAAGGATGGCATTTGTATCCTCTCCCTTCCCATCCCCAAAATGTTCTGGTTCTTAACTGATAACTTGCACATCTAGGATGAGGCAAGAAGAAAGGCATGGAAAGGAGAGGTTGGTGAGGAGAAAATGGTCAATATGAATGAGGGAGGGTCCCTAAGGTGCTTGAAGTAGCCAGAGGAAAAAGCCAACATTTTGGATGGTTCTGTCACAGACGTTGCTGGGTTTCCCACACTCTCAACTCCTGCAGGAGCCTCAACTTCCAAACACCAGTTTCTATTTATTTTACTTGTGTTTCCTACATATCTGCCTGCCTACCTATAACTGGATGATTTTATATCATTTTCTTTCTTAGGGTCAAGAAATTGGAGGAGCATGGCTGTGAACAGTGGAAACAATGACTTTGTGGTTCTGAGCAATGGCAGCATTGCAGCCAGTGCTACCAGCCCGACTCCCCTCACTCCCTGTGATGGAAACCTTGCAGCCCAGCAGCTCACACCCAAAGAAGCAACAAGAACAAAAGTGAGTCCAAATGGATGCCTGCAACTTAATGGCACAATCAAATCATCCTTTCTGCCTTTAGACAACCAAAGAACACCTCAGATGTTATCCCACTGCTGCCATCCTTGCTCATACCGTCACCCTGTGACTTGTCATAGCAGTCACCAAGAGTGCCATGCTGAGGCTGGCCCTCCAGTGCCCTCTGCTTTGGCCTCGTGTTGCATGCAGCCACACTCTGAGTATTCTGCATCTCTTTGTCCAAATCATTCACCTGTGTATCAGACTGCGTGCTGTCTTCAGCCCTCTCCATCCTTCTGCCTACATCATCCGTGGCCTGACCATTTTCAGCATCAGCCTGTGCAACAGCACATAGCCAACATAAGGTGAGTGGTCTGAAAGTTTTCCTGGCCTTTGACATTCAACTACTTTCACATGGATGCAATTGCTTATGTTTATTTCTCCAAAAGGAGAGGAGAAAAATATGTCAGGGAAGGAAAACTAAGTAAAATGCATATTTTGTAAATTATATGAAGCCAACTACAATGCAAATGAAATAATGCAGTGTATCTATTTTATCCATTCATGTCTTAGTCAGATCCTCCCTTCCCTTTGCACTCTCTGCAAATTGGTTAGGAATCCCTGCCAGATATTGAGTTACAAGTTCAATAACAAGTTTTATTGTTAGCAGTTTCTGTTACTGTACATGGGAGATGTATTTGTGATGAGACTGCCTGAACAGGAATCCTGTATTTGCTGTCATTCATCGTGATCAACCTTTATGAAAACTAGGTACAAAATTAATTGCTTCCTTATGCTTTGTTATAGCTATAGACTCATGTGGTTTGGATGGCTATGTAGAGATCAGAGGAAAGCAAAAATTTTCTTTATAGCAGATGAAAACCTGATAAATCTGTAGCACCAGACTTTTACAAATATTTTTTGTAAAGCATTTTCAGATCCGGTAGATTGAGAATTACTAGAAAAATCTACTTCATTGCGAGTCCTTATCCCCACCTCACCCGTATCTGTCTACATGATTCGCAGCTATTTTTTCCATGGGTAAATTAAGTCTCAAATGGTAATATATTTTATAAAATACTAAGTACTTTGTAGAGACCAAGTTTTATTTTACAGTTTAAATAATAAAAAAAACTTTAGCCAGAAAGAGAGGATTCTCTTTTTAAAATTAGGGTACAATTTATGAACAGGGAAATGCATGATCTTAAGTGTTCGGTTTGGTCAGTGGTGACAAATGTGTACGTAAGTGTAATCCATACCAACTGCTGTAGAAAATTTCTGTCTCCCCGTGAAGTTTCCTCATCCTCCTTCTCAGTCATTTCCACTCTCTTTACCAGAAGTAATCACTATTCTGAGTTCTATTACCACAGATTCTTTTTTGCCTGCTTCCAGAACTTCATGTAAATGGAATCATATAATAAATGGGTCACTACAAAAGTTTTAAGGCAGACTGTGTATGGTCTATTATTTCACTTCCATGAAACACATTCAGCAGTGCCCTTTCTGATTCACCCGTGCTGGTTTCAGCTTGTTTGGTTTATCGGTGTTGCTGGGAGTGTTTCTTTTGTTTCTGTCCCCATGGATTTTAGATTTCTTGATTTTTGTGTATCTCAGAACTTTCATAACGATCCACATATGTATTCTTTTGTGTCTGGCAATTTTTGCTCAGCCTAGTGTTTTTGAGAGTCATCTAATTATGATGTATATTAGTTTATCTTTGGATTGCTGGATAATAATCCACCGTACATATGTAACAAATTCACTTTTTATTAAAGAATTGGATCCAAATAGGGATTAAGTGATAAATACTTTTCACTTTTATCAGGTTTTGAACAATAAAGATTATCTAGTTTCTCACTTTTACAGAAAGAAAAAGAGAGGAAGAGGAGAAAATGCAAAAGAGCATGGGGAGGGAAACAAAGCATCATTCTATTATTTTCAATACATTTTCCATGTTGGATTTAAGCATCTTTTAATTGCAAAAGTCACTAAATTCACCAGTGCCATTTCTTAGATGATTTATTCTCACAGCATTGTGCTACATGACCAGTTTTAGATTCTTTCTGTTTTGAACGAGACTGCATACAAAATTGATTTTTAAATGATACAATTACAAATATTAATGGTTTGAATTATAAATTATATGGTTGCAGAGTGTGAGATGAGATAGATAGTTCTACATTTTGATGGATCCCTCCTTTAAAAATGTCATAACATATTAAAGCTATGAGCAAATAACCAATTCTTTCAATATAGCAGAATGTGCCAAGAGTTTCGGGATTTTGACTTAGCATTTCTCATTGACCTAATTCTAAAGAAATGGGAGCCCTATGTGCACTGCATCAGAAAACAAACTAATGGGGGCGGATGAGCTTGTCAGTTCCCTTGGTCATGGGGTTATTGTTGGCACAATGGCTTCAGCCGTCGAGGTGAACTTAGTTCAGATTGTTCACCA
Organism: Loris lydekkerianus; assembly: GCA_963574355.1. Taxonomy (NCBI): domain Eukaryota; kingdom Metazoa; phylum Chordata; class Mammalia; order Primates; family Lorisidae; genus Loris; species Loris lydekkerianus. Next base: position 25,747 of record CAUYPK010112239.1, read on the forward strand.
CCACTGGATCCATAATCCTGCAGGATTTGTCCTGGATGTTATCTAGAGAGAAAGAATGATAAAAAACTGACTGCCTTCTGGAACAAGAGTATGTAATTTAACAGGGAATTGAGACCCAAGAAAAAAATATGCTGTGTCTGAATTATAGAATGTTCACATTTTAAACATAAGAGAAATAAAAATATTTACATTATTATTTTTTTTATTTTCTATTTTTTTGCAGTTTTTGGCCAGGGCTGAGTTTGAACCCGCCACCTCCGGCATATGGGGCTAGAGCCACAGGCGCTGCCCCATTATTCAATTTTTTTAAAAGCCCTAATTTTTAAAATACCATGTTTGTCTCTCAAGAAAAATTGTAGAGTAGTATAAAAGAATACTAAAGTAGGATAGTATGAAGGAAATTTTTCATATTTAGAATTTTATTTCGAGAATTTGAGCCTTTTGATTAACTATTTGTAACAGATAAAGAATATGTTAAAGATAACAGCAAAGGAGTGGCATGTCTCTACTTGTGTATATTCTATACACTATTGCGCTTCAATAATTATATCACTTCCCTATTTTCTACATTTACTTATTTATTTATATAATAGAAAGTATTTACTGAAATCAGTTTGGTAATTCTACATCCTGAATGTAATATAGTTGCTTAAGAGCCTACCTGATAATGATCTACTTTTTATCCTCCAGAAAGCTGAAAAATGCCTCTCAGGAGCCAGTCATATTCCATGTGCGCTAGTTGAAGCAAGTTTTGAATTATTCATTTGGGATCTTCTTACTGCTGTATTAAAGTGAAATGAGAATGGTGGTACTATACAATTAATAAGGAATTCTGTACCCAAAAAATAGCATACACGAGTTCTAATCTAAACTGTATTTATCTTTTAATTTGGTATTGCAAAGACCATGGTCTTGATTGTAACAGAGAACTCCATAAATGATACTTGGCAATGCCACAGACTCATTATCGTAATAAGGAGCTGTGATATTTGGGGGTACCTACCAAATGCATTTTCTCTATAGGTCATTCTGAACATTTCCCGTGGCACACTGGAGGAATTAAAGTTAAAAATGCTTGGCATAGAGGGGACTGTAGAAACCTAGCAGAGCTTACTCCCTAAATGTTAGCTGAACATTGTCCTTGCTACACCATACGTTATGACTGAATATTATTTGTAATTTATATTTCCTTTCTCCTTCAGTTATTTATTCATTTTTTAATTTCCAGCTCACTTTAGAGGTTTTATTTTTGTTTCCCTTTAGGACAATCCCTTCTGTGAAGGGATCTCTTTTTATTAAAATATAAGAAGTGACTCTTGTATTACCTTAAAAGAGATAGAATTTACCACTTGAACTCTTTTCTTTCATACATGTTGTATCATAACATCTAGGAACAAAATTATAACTGTAAACATCATTTCCCAAAGTGTCAAATTTTGTGGCACCTGGCCTGTAATGATCCACCCGTTTCCCTGTACTTAGCCCTGGTGATTGTTATTTTATTTAGCCAGGAAATGTGAACCAAAAATATTACTGACACGTCATCAGCATGGTGGCATGAATCTGGTTATTGACATAGAGCCCAGAGTCTCAAATCACCCAAAGTCAATTTAAATGCGTCTCTAAGATGTTGGAGCAATGAATAGAGAAGTTCAAGGTTATTCACTTATTTAGCAAGTACTTAATGAATATTTAGCAAGTGTGGAGGTGGAGACAGAGTTGAAAGCTACAAGCCTGCCTCCCAGCTACAAAGAAGTGGAGGTAATGTGGGCAAGGTAGGATACTTAGATTTTAGCATAGGCTGACCAAAGTAGATGTCATCTTTAATCAATAAGTATTTACTGAATATTTGAATCCTGTGGAGCACAGAAGTTAAATACCATCGCTTTTCAGAGGCATAGGCCAGTTTTATATATTAATACAAAAGAGAACTAGACTATCCAATTTTACAAATTCACATTTCTCCATCTTTTAATCCCTTTCTAAGAGCAAAATAATCGTTTGTCTTTATTTTTTGATAGAAATTATTACCTTTCTAGACTGCTGCCGTGTGTTTTGCAGGAAGAGATAAACTGCATTCTTTTGATCTTTGCTTCTCGGGAGATACCAATACAATTAAAAATTCAATTTTTTAGTCACACTGGCCACACTTTAGGTACTTAATAGCACCATGTTGCTAGTGGCTACTATATTTAACAGCATAGATGTAGAACATTTCCATCATTGTGGAGAGTTTTATTGTATAGAGTTACCTTTCTTGGCTATGTTAAAGCGACTGAGATCCCTTTTCAGTGTCCATGGCATCAAATGGAACTCCTGTTACTAAAGTAACAGCAATATTTGATAGTGAATACGCATTTTGTCAGCATAATTAATAGTTAATTAGGGTTTGATTGCTTGTATTGTGGTTACTGCAGAGAAATGACAAAATCCCTTTTCTTTAAAAAAAAAATTGAAGGGCAAAAAATAAAAAGTTGAAGGACTAAAAGCTTTATTTAGAAAAATTTGTATGGCAGGCAGATATTGTCCTTCGGTGCTTCTAGAGGCCACAATTACATTCCACAAAGCCTACTACACTTTATTTGGATAAATCTGAAAGCAAAAGTATCATCTTACTAGTTTATGGTTGCCTGGGCTTTTTGTATCTAAAATACAAAGGTAAAAACATAGCTTTTCTCAATTGTAGACAGCCTCTAGAAGCAATCATTAGTGCTATATCATAACTTTCCTTTTTCTTTCCTCGGTCCCCTCTGTCTTTTCCTTACTGAGTAACATGAACTGGTAAAAGCATGGGCTTTGGGAGAGATGAACTGCATTTGAATCCTGGCTCTACCATTTTCTGGTTTTGTGATCTTAGGTAAACAGTTAATCTCTCTGAGCCTTAGTTTCTATCTATGTGAAAATGGAAGTAACAGTAGCTATCTTGCACTTAGCACAGTGCCTAGCACCAAATATTAAACTCCCTTCTCTCCATTTCGGTTCCTTTCATTTCCTTCTCGTAAGTTTGTTGTTGCTGTTGTTCTTAATCCTAGTGGTATTGTTTCAGAAATGAAGCTATTACTGTGTCCTTGTTTAAATACATAGTTGATGTATTCCTTTTCCTTCTTATTTATAAATTACACACTTCACACCCTTAACTCACAGAAAGAACAAGTGTAAAGATGGTCACTCATTTTCGGTGTAAAGAAGAAAAAGGGGCTGATGGAAATAAATGGGCCCCTCCACTCCCATTGACTCAGATCTGTAATACTTTATAATAGTTATCTAATCTGATTATTATTACATATAGATGATTTTAGAAGAAACCGGGTAAGATTTAATTTTTGTTTCACCAAAACCAAAGTTTATTTTTACATTCCTTAAAGTAGTCAAATTAGCTTTTTAAAAAGCAATGATGTTTACAAAATTTAAAATGTTTCACATGCTTGGCAAAGTCAGTTTGGCAGTCAGATTGAGGGAAGGCCTATTTTATTAGTAGGACTTCTTTTAGAGAGCTCTCCTTTATATTATAAATGAATTGATTTTAGAGTGTGCTATGCCTTATGAATGCATTGCCCAGTCTTCAATACATTTCAGAATGTGAGTCTTGGTCATCTTATACCTTAGGAATAAATATCAGGAAACAATACCCTCTTTATTTCATAAAATTAATTAATATAACATTTTGGAATGAAGCAAATATATTCTTTAATTTCCCCCTTTCTAATTATTGCTAGTAATTTAGCAGAGACTGAAGAACAAAAAAAAAATATTTCAAGATTTCCCTTTTTCTTTTTGGTAAAAAGAAAGAAGTTTTAAAAGGTTGTAAAATATTTTGTAAACAGTGAGACTTTTAAAATGACATTCTTATGGATCAGTTACATCTCTAATTCCAAGAAGAAGGCAATTGTTATCTACTGCATCTTCTTGCCAAACATAAGTGGATTATTAGGTGTAATTTAAAAGAGTTTATAGAACTTAACATTTAAAGGAGAATTTTGATTGATACAATATTTTGTGTTCTTTTAAAGCAAAATTGACTCTACAAAACTATATCTTTTCTTTTTTCTTAACACAAACCCAGGGCCTATTCAGAGGTCAATAAATATTTGTGGAATAAATGAATAATTACAAAAAATATTTTCTCAAGACCTCTTTTGTGAAATATTCACAAAACTTAAAAAAAACTTCTGAAGTTATAGTGGTCACTGCTATCAAACAGCTAATAGCCTAGTAAGAGAAGGATGATTTTGGCAATAATACCTCTCTGAGTATCCAAAGTAGGGTGTAGGGGGTTATATGAGTCCTAGAGAGATGGAATCACGGGAGAGCTTAGAGAAAGTGCCTTGGGAGATGTGAGGGGCCTTTCAAGAATGGACAAGAGTCCAGCTGCCTGAAATAAGGAAACAGGAGGCCTGGAGAAGGCAGGAGCCGAGGTCAGAGTGAGGGAGGCACACTGGCCATCTCCTTTGGAGAAGAGCCAGAGGAGGCATCACAGAATGGTGCAGTTAGTTCAGGAAGATTGCTTCCCTGAAATGGCGCATTTTAAATGTTGTGCAACCAATATAGAGCATGTACTAAGTGCAGACAGTTCCCAAGTTACAGTGGTTGGACTTAACAAGTTTTCAGCCTTACCGTGGTACTGAAGCCATACACATTCAGTGGAAACTGTACTTTACGTTTTGAATTTTCATCTTTTCCCGGGCTAAGAGAACTTGATTTCCCCACTGCTATGCCATCTCTATCATACAACAATTAATTTTAATTCATTGCTTCAAACATTCCTCAGGCCCCATGTGCTTTCAGCTGTGGAAGTTAATGATGATTACCTATATAGGTATTCTGTTTTTCACTTTCAGTACAGTATTCAAAATATTATATGAGATATGCAACACTTTATTAGAAGTACCTGAGTATGTTTATGATAGGCTAGACGAAGCTATTATGTTCTGTAGGTTAGGTGTATTCAGTGATTTTTGATTTATATGATATTTTCAACCTACATTGGGTTTATTGGGACATGATCCCGTTATAAATTAAGAATCATCTATATCTACCTACCTTGTATTCATTAATTTTATAGTTCTAAACCTTTGATTCACAGATATTGCCAAGTTTGTTAGCCCCCCCTCCTTTTTCTTTTTTAACGTGTCACTGTATAGTTCCGGGGCCTGGCAAGATGCCTGGCATTTGACAGACTCCCTGAAATTAATTGTTGGATAAACTGAATAGATATTGAGCATCAATTAAGTCCTGCTTATCCAGAGCTAGATTTGATCATGAAAATCAGGCACTAATGATCTAACATAGATATTTTCCAGATAGTGGGAGAAGTTTTAAAGTTTTAAACCAATCTTTGCTCCGAATACATTGGTGTCTGATTTTTTAAAAATTTACAGGCTTGTTGGTGTAGAGAAAAGAATAAAAAGTAGATGTGTAGTCTACTACTATGCAGCTCTTGAGCTTCTTTTATATTATATCTTTAATTGATACACGGTATTTAATATTTGATTTCTGGAGCCCTTTTGAAGGGAAGGACAGGATGGGTGAGTAGACTCCATGCCCCAGGGAGAGCTAGCTTGGGAATAATCTTTCTTTCTGCTTACCTGTGCCTCCCTACTCACCCCCAGGATATTTGCAAATCTAGTGTGATTTATGAGCAATCAGTAAATTATAAATTTGGGGGATGAGCCATAAATTCCTAAATAAGAATTTGGACTTTTCTTTGTTCCTTTTTTTTTTTTTTAATATTATTTATAAAGCAGAATAAAATGAGAGAATTTAAGACCAAATTTGATGCCTTATTCTATGTGAATTTTGCTGATTTAGTTGGTTTAGTTTAAATCAATTTATTTTTCCTGTAAATGGTTCAAGGCTTAGATAGTTAGCAAATAGTTTGAAATTTCAGCATGATGCTTTGTGCAGGAATGTAAGCAGTTTACTGTTTCTAGGCACTAGAAGAAGCAAGTTAAGAAGCAAGGATGGACAGTTAGCATATTCATTCCTTTGGACCTTATTTATGTGTTCGTGGTCACTTGGGCCTTCCTACCTCCCCCTTTGTAAAACACTGCTTTCATTATGTCACTCCTCTGCTCAGAAATCTTGCAGTTTCCCCAAATTCCTTGACATGGCATTGAAAGTTGCCCTTTAAGGGATGGAGTGTGTTTTGTGGGGGAGGGAATGGTAGTTAGGGAGGAGTCTTCTAGCCCTGCATGGAAGGAGGGCGATCACAGATACCAAGTGACCATTACTGTAACAGATTTTTTTGCCCTGCACTTTGGAAGTTTCTGATAAGATGTTGTTTCTTTGTTTCTACTTATATATAATGGGGAGCTATAATGAGATGATAACTTTTTTGTTCCAGCCAATACTAAATATTCTAGATCTTTATTTTTCTTAAGTTTAAGTATGGAACATTGTTTTTTTTGGCCTATCATACAGGCTGCCAAAAACGAAAACTACTACATTATAAAAGAATCTCTAGTAAGGATTTATTTAAATGTATTATTTGATTGTTAAAATATTTCCCTCTAGTGCACAAACTCTACAGTGAGCTCAAAATTGAATTGATTTTTTTTTTTTTTTTTACTTCTTACCCTGACCTTCTTCTCCCAAAACTTGAAATTCTCAGTGAGCAACATCAATATCTGGTGAGTGTTTTGGCTTGAGGATTGTAGACTTCATTCCAGTGTTCCATGCTCTTAAGTTTAATAAGATTTCCCCGGCCTTCTGGTGGGCTTTTCTTGGATCTCTTATTAATGATTATTATTCACATCTTACTAGGAAAACTATAAATTACATTCTCATTAACCATGTTTTGTACAAGGTTCACAGCAACAATCTGGCATGAGTACTTACTTTTGAGTTTAAGGGTAAGTACTTTATAATTTAAAACTTTAAAATGTAACACATGGGGCTGTTTGCTTTATAACCTCCAACTAAACCATGCAATTTAACTTCATGGGCTCAGGAAGAATGTTTCCTTTTAACTAAAGCTACTTTTCAACCATTTAAAAATATTTTTAATTGACCAATCGTCCTTTTCAGCATTCTAATTTCTTTACACTGTTTTCTTTGCTGTTGCAAAAAAAAAAAAAAAAAAAAAATATATATATATATTATATATAATATATATATAATATATATATATATATTATATATAATATATATATATATTCTTAGATTCCTCTTTTCAGGTGGCCATTGTACAGGACCAAAGCCTGTGGTATTCTGACCTTTAGTCCTGCCCCTCCTTCCTATCTCCCCCTGATAAGTGGCAGGGACAAAATGTATTTGAAAATGAATTTCCCATGCCCTGTTTCCCTCACCCTTCAACAAATAGCAGAATAACTGCCTTTAACTAGTGATCTGGTAGGCCTTCGAACTCATCTTAAGAAGAAATAATTAATAAGTGGAAATGACACCCCTAGACCTCTCCTCTGTTCCCAATCAGTTTTGTATAACACAATTTCTTTCTTGTTTAATGGATTAACAAATAGCGTAATTCTTGCTTGCTACTTAAGACCAGACTGTACTAAGAGAAAAGTTTCTTTTTAAACTAAATTGGAACTGAAGCTGTTACATGGAAGTCTGATTTGTACCAGCTTATGGGATTTTGAGTTTGTTTGGGACAAGTAGAGATCAAGTACATTATGCACAAAACACACACACACACACACACACACACACATATTTATATTTGTTTGGGTTTTTGTTTGTTTGTTTGACCATCACGTAGAAATTCCTTCACGAGAAAAAGTACCCAATGTACTCAGCCCTACTATGAAACTGGCTGTGCATTCTGTTTACTGTGGCATCTTGGGCCATTTAATTGCCCATTCTAGATTTTAGTATCCTCATCTTCATAAAAAATCAACAAATCTATCCCTCTCAATTGCAAAATAGTTCTGATTATGTTTCTTATTGACTATAGCATTTGGGTTATTTAACTACTCAGGAATTCACCCTTCTCATCTTCATAAGATTATAATTCTGTCTAATTCAAAGAATTGCAGTTGAACCTATGTATGTTGACTACCCAAAGGACTGTAGCAAACTGGTCACCTATAGAGATGGTCAACATCAGAACTAGGTCTACCATGTAAATTTGGTGCATGTCTAGTTTGTAAAAATTAGATTGACTTAAGGAGGTGTAGAGGATGCCAAGACCCAGAGGACTTCTGAGCAAGATGATTTGCAGTTGGAGGGCAGACCCTCAGCAGATTTGTCCACAGGTGCTCCTTGTGGAGAAAGAGCCCGAGCCCATGGTGATCCTTAGGCACCCATTAATTGTCTAACAATCGCCTCACCTGATAAACAATTCATAAATCCCAAAAAAAAAAAAAAAAAAAAAAAAAAAAAAGGCTACTGCAGAGGTTGCTCCGGGCTATCCTGCAATCAAGGTTAGCCCACCTCCTGCAAGCTTGTACTTGTAATACGCCTCATGCCTGGTTCCTTCCTGTGGTGATCGAGTCCGGGCCCATAGGGGCCACTAGGGGCTGCGACAAGGACAAGCAGGCAATCAACATAGGGAGGTGGTCAACTATGGAGGGTCTACTATATGTAACAGGATGATATGAATTAAGTTATATTTATGTAAAGTATAAAACAAATATCTGCAATATTACCTACTAATATTTGCAAATATTATCTGCAAATATTATCTACTTTTGTTAATAGAAAATATACATTTTTGCGGTTATCTCCATGAAATATGCAAATTGTGTGTTCATTGTTCTTTATTTTTAATATCTACCTTCTATAACTTTTGTTAAAAATCATCTTTTTTTTTTTTTTTTTCAGCTTAAGCAGTAGAGAAATTTATTGGTTCATGAAAATGGGAGGTTCAAGGGGTTAAAAGCACAAGTTTATCTAAAGGTGAAATTCAGAGAAAGAATCTTTTATGTAGGAGGAAGAAAACTTCTCTAAGTTAGCAGAAGTAACATGAGTTAAATAAGTAAATTCAGCGGAAAGCGAACATGTTAGCCAGAAGTTTCA
>CAUYPK010112241.1:0-16637 GCA_963574355.1 Loris lydekkerianus
CAAGGAATACAGCAGCACCTCAGGATACAAAATCAATACTCACAAGTCAGTAGCTTTTATATATACCCCCAAGCTGAAAAAATAGTCAAGGACTCTATTGCATTCACAGTAGTGCCAAAGAAGATGAAAGATTTGGGAGTATACCTAACACAGAACGTGAAAGATCTCTACAAAGAGAACTATGAAACTCCAGCACCATTTATTAAAGAGTTATCCATTCCCTGTTGTGTCCTCTTGTTTTTCTTGTCAAATATTAGTTTGTATTTAATACTGGACCCTCTACTCTATCCCATTGGCCTATGCTTTTGTTTTATGTAGTTATCATATTGTTTTCATTACCTTATCTTTACAATATAATTTTAAATCAGGAGGCATAATGCCTCCAACTTTTTTTTTTTTTTCTTTTTCCTCAGTATAGCTTTGGCTTGGTTATTCAGGATTTTTGCTTTGTTTGTTGTGTTTTGTTTTGGTTTTGTGTATGTGTAGTTTCATACAAATTTTAAGATTGTATTTTTATTTATTTATTTATTTATTGTTTGGGATTCATCGAGGGTACAAAGAATCAGGTTACACTGATTGCAGTTGTTAGGTAAATTCCCTCTTGTAATTGTGTCCTGCCCCCAAGAGTTGTACCATACACCATGACCTCCCTTCCCATTCCCTCATTCCCCTACTCCCCTCCTTGTATTAGATCATCCACAAGTTTTCATATGAGAATTGAGTACCTTGGATTCTTGCTTCTCTATTCTTCTGATCCTTTAATGAAAACTAATACAACCTTTTTGGAAGGAAGTATGGAGAATCCTCAAAGAACTGAAGTTAGACCTCCCATTTGATCCTGCAGTCTCATTACTAGGCATCTATCCAGAAGAAAAAAAATCTTTTCGTTATAAAGATATTTGCACTAGACTATTTATCACAGCTCAATTTACAATTGCCAAAATGTAGAAACAACCTAAATGCCCACCACTCCAGGAATGGATTACCAAGCTGGGTTATATGTACATAATGGAATACTATGCAGCCACTAAAAAGATGGACACTTCACATCTTTTTCATCCTGGATGGAGATGGAACACATTCTTCTAAGATTGTATTTTTATTTCTGTGAAGAATGCCATTGGAATGTAAAAGGGGATTGTGTCAGATATGTATGTTTAGGGATAGTATAAAAATCTTAATTCTTTTTTTCCAAGAGCATGAGGTATCTATAGCATAAATGGAAAATGAGACTAATATGGCTATTGTGGAAATCAATATCGCTGTCCCTAAAGAAATTATAAATAGAACTATTATATGATCCATATTAACCACCAATTGCTCTTCTAGATATAAACACAAGGGGGACATACTCACCACATAAAAGTGTTTATATCCTTGTGTTTATTTTAGCATCATTAACAGTAGTGAAGACTTGGAAATAATATGTCTCTATGAATAAATTAATAAGGAAATGTGATATGTATACATCATGGGATATTATTCACCTTTAAAAATGAAGGAGATGCTGCCACTTGCCACATCATGAATACACCTACAGCTCATTGGGTCAAGTCAACTAAGCTAGACACACAAAAAAATATATTGCATGGTATCACTTATAATAATCTAATAAAGTCTAATGTACAGAGAATCGAATAAAAAGTCAAATGTACAGAGACAGAGAATAAAATAGTTGTTACAAGGGGCAGAGGAAGTAGGAGAAGAAGGATCTAGATTAAAATATATAAAGTATCAAATGTAATAATTTAATTTGAAAGAATTCACAGATAATATAGAATGAACAAGTCTAGAGATCTAATGTACAAAATTAGAGCTATAGTTAATAAAATTGTATTACATTAGGGATTTTTGTCAAATAAGTAGATTTTAGCTGGTCTTCTCACCAGGAAAGGAATTGTGTGACATGATGGATAAGTTAATTTTCTTTATTATAGTAACTACTTTTACTATCTGTATGTAATACCATAACATAAAGTTATAAATATTAAATATACAAAATAATTTGTTTAAAGTCCTTTGAGTAGGATTCAACTTTTGCTTGCCATTATTTTGTCTGAATTCATTTTCTTTTTTCTTTTCTTATTGTTGGGGATTCATTGAGGGTACAACAAATCAGGTCACATTGATTGCATTTGTTAGGTAAAGTCCCTCTTATAATTGTGTCCCACCCCCAAAAGGTGTGTCACACATGTGACCCTTCCACCCCCCCCTTCCTTTTTCCCTCCCTTTGTTCTCCCCTTCCCCCACCAAAACCCCTCATCATGTACTAGGTCATTAATTGTCCTCATATCAAAATTGAGTACATAGGATTCATGCTTCTCCAAAAAAGGTGCTCTACCTCCATCCAGGTTAATACAAAGTATGTAAAGTCTCCATCTTTTTTAATAACTGAATAGTATTCCATGGTATACATACATCACAGCTTGTTAAGCCACTCCTGGGTTGTTGGGCATTTAGGCTGTTTCCACACTTTGGTGATTGTAAATAGAGCTGCAATAAACAGTCTAGTGCCAGTGTCCTTATGGTAAAAGAATTTTTTTCTTTTCCTTCTGGGTAGATGCCCAGTAATAGGATTGTAGGATCAAATTGAAGGTATAGTTTGAGTTCTCTGAGGTTTCTCCATACTTCCTTCCAGAAAGGTTGTATTAGTAGTCCCACCACCAGTGTAAAAGTGTTCCCTTCTCTCCACATCGATGCCAGCATCTGCAGTTTTTAGGTTTTGTGATGAGCCATTTTCACTGGTGATATCTCAGTGTGGTTTTGATTTGCATTTCTCTAATAATTAGGGATGATGAATTTTTTTTAATATGTTTGTTAGTCATTCATCTGTCTTCTTCAGAGAAGGTTCTGTTCATCTCTCTTGCCCAGGGATAGAAGGGATTGTTGGCTTTTTTCATGTTGATTAATTTGAGTTCCACGTAGATCCTAGTTATTAAGCTTTTGTCCAATTCTAAATATGCAAATATCCTTTCCCATTGTGTAGGTTGTCTATGTGCTTTGGTTGTTGTCTCCTTAGCTGTACAGAAGCTTTTCAGTTTAATTAAGTCCCATTTGTTTATTTTTGTTTTTGTTGTAATTGCCATGGAAGTCTTCTTCATAAAAATCTTTCCCCAGGCCGATATCTTCAAGTGTTTTTCCCATGCTTTCTTTGAGGCTTTTATCATGTCATGGCTTAAAATGTGTATGCTTCCCAAAGCAATCTACAGAATCAATCCATCCATATTAAAATACCAACATCATACCTTCAAGACTTTGAAAAGTAATTTTTCATTTTGTATGGAACTAAAAACAAAACTCTGTATAGCTAAGGCAATTCTTAGTTAAAAAAAAAAAAAAAAAAAAAAAAACAAAGCTGGGGGCATCAATACCAGTCTTTAAGCTGTACTACAATGCTATAGTGATCAAAACAGTATAGTATTGGCACAAAAATAGAGACATAGACATCTGGAACCGAATAGAAAACCAGGAGATGAAAATAGCATCTTACATTCACCTAATCTTTGATAAACCAAACAAGAACATACATTGAGGAAAAGAATACCTATTCAATAAATGGTGCTGGGAGAATGGGGTATCCACATGTAAAAGACTGAAACTGTACTGACACCTTTCTCCACTCACAAAAATTGATTCAAGATGGACATTTTGTATTTATTCTTAAGGGATGATTTTGAGGAATACATTTTAAAAGTTGTTTTCATACACTATGGAGAAAATGTTTTCTTTCTCTCTCTGGTCAGCCACTGTGGGTTATAGACATTATTTTTTATGATTCTCAAAGGCCTTCTTCCTTCAAAATATTAAATACTAGGCTAGAGTGTATGCAATAACTAAATTTAAAAATTGCCTAATGCTTATATAGACCTGTGAGGATATGGAAATTAAATAGTCTCTACAATGTTTTTAATATTCTACAGTGCATATGCCTCAATTTAAAATTTTGCAATATTTTAGATCTGAGTTATAGAGAAACTCAAAGTTATATTAAAATCCTCAAATTTATCAATATTGCTGAATGTTTAATTTTTTTACTCTGGATAATAAATGATAATGTATTACTATTATTATAATGCTTTCATTTCTGCATTTATATACAAAAATGATTTAAATTGGTTACTAAAATTAAAATATTACAACTCATTTTCAGATATATTGTTCCATTTTATTCTGGCAATGGTTCTATTCATTATAAAGCTGTGATGGATTGTATCTTTAAAAAATTGCAATAATACCTCCCACACAACATGTTCCTTTTACACAGTGACTTTGACAGTGGGGTTCATATTCCCTGCTCATGAATTTGAGTGTGCTTGTGATCATGAGAGATGTGACATTATATGATTTCTGAGGTTAGGACATGAATTCATTACAGCTTCTGCCTAGGTACCTGTGGATACTTTTTCTTGGATCCTAACCAGCATGCTGTGAGGAAGTTGAACAGTCACATGGATAGGCAACATGTGGGTTGCTAAGACCCCAATTAAGTTTTCCAGGTGACACTCAATGTCAACCACCAGATTCAAGAGGGAGAGAGCCTTCAGATGCTTTCAGCAAGAGCTATGAAATCACTCCTAGCTTTTGATGTCCTGTAAAACAGAGATGAGCTGTTTTCACTGAACCTTCCCTTAATAGCAAGATAAATGTTTATTGTTTTAAATCACTAATTTGGGAATAGTTTGTTCCACTGTCATAGATAACTAGAAGACTCAATATTTTACCAATTTAAACTCATACAGCCTAAATTAAAAAAATAAATTAATTGTATTTTCAAAAGTCACACAGAAACTGAGTAGAGATGTAGGACTCAAACTGTGATTACTATGTATGAAAGTTATTCCAGCCTTTTATATATTAAAATTGTTTAATTTCACATGGAACCCTAATCAGATACATACTGCTATTGTACCAGATTCACTAATGACAAACCTGGAATTCAGAGCAGCTGACACAATTTCCCACAATTAATACTTGGCACTTTGTGGCCATATGCAAACCTGGTAGCTCACTCTCAAACATGTTATCTTAACCATTATGTGATCTAGCTTGCTAACCTCTCCTTTTTCTACTAGTCTCTGTAATCTTCTTGATAACTCTACAATTGAAAGGGTTTGGAAGAGGAAATGAGTTATATACTCAAAAATAGTGATTCAGTGGTCAAAACAATGTCACAAGTTCTCTCTGCAGACAAACACATATACACAAAAATATGTGCCCATTATCAGAGGATTGTAGACTCCCTTGAAGTCAATAGATTTAAAGGTACCAGCAGATGTTAGAAACCTTGGAGTCTCTCCTTATACCGTAAATGGAACTCTAGATTTCTAGTTACTATAGGCAACATAAGGAAATGTATACTTTAATGACTCAAAAATAAAGAAATTATAAATTATTTTAAGTAAAGTGAGGATAAGGTGAAAATCAATTTAGCTTTATCAAGATACATTAGTTTCCCAACCCATGTAATCATTATTATAGTAATGGCTTCCTGGTTGGAATTTTGGCTATTCTCATTAATTGCCTGTGTAAATTTGGAAAATTTGTTTAATGTCTCCAAGTGTGCCATATGTAAACTGGGGACTATAGCACTGCAAATTTTATTGTGGTCTCAGAAGAAGTAAACATTCTCCTTTTTCCACAATAAGTGTATTTTAGATATGACCTTTCATAATTTTCTAGCATTAATTCCTTCTCTTTACTAAAGAGTGTTAATTATATATCTATTGGTCTAAGTCTTGAGCCAAAGATTGATATTTATCAGAACTCAAGTAATAAACTAACAACTAATATGTTCAAATAAACACAATTAGACAATACAAGTTTAAAACAAAACAAAAACAAACAAACAAACAAACAAAAAACTTGATGATGTAGCAGCCAAGAAAACAAGTTTGAGAGTAAACTACCTGTTTGGAATCTTGGCTATTCTCATTAATTGCCTGTGTGAATTTGGAAATTTGTTTAATGTCTCCAGGTTGGCCATATGTAAATTCAGGACCATAACACTGCACCTTTTGCTGTGGTCCCAGAAGATATTAAACAATCTTAATTTACATAAAATTTCTGTTATGAAACCTAGCTGTCCTAATCTATTTGAGCTGCTATACCAAAATAACATAAACTGGTATCTTAGAAACAACAGGAATTTATTTCTCACAGTTCTGGAGGTTGGGAAGACCAATACTAAAGCACCAATAGATTTTGTGTCTGGTGAGAATTTTATTTCTGGTTCCATCGTGTTCTCTCATGGATGAATGGAAACCTCTCATGAGGGCACTGATTCATGAGGGCTCCACTTTCATAATTTAATCATCTCTGCAAAACTCCCCCCCTACGAATGCTATCACATCAGAGGTGAAGTTTCAACATATAAATTTGAAGGTGACACAAATTTAGGCAAGTAAGAAGTTGTCAATGAACAATGAATGATCGCTAAGTCATGCACTTGTGTGCCTCGAAATAGACTTGTAATATATATTTATTTTCATGCAACTTCACAAATACTGCTTTTCATTTATAAATGTGGGTTTAGTTTCTTTACTTTTTAATGTTAAGATTCAGTGCATACTTTAGGGCAGTCTTAAGTACTTACCTGAGAGAACTCTATATCTTTTGTTTTTGTCAGATCCTTTAAGTGAAGAAAAAAGAAATGGAGTTAAAGTAGATTATAAAGGCATCCTTCTTGTGAGGGAGACAGATCAAATTTAATGCAGAACAATTATATCAAAACTAGCGATTAATTGTTTGTTAGTTATGACTATACCACTGATAAACTGTAAAGCGGCAATAGGAGGTCTAAGTGGATGTGCAGATAGGGTAAGACGCCAACTGTAAATCTATAACATATGTGTAATACTCTGGTAGATGAAAAATTATCTAGAAACATAAGGCTGTGTAGGTAAACATACATATATTTGGGAAACATCTCATCTTCAACTGCCAATTCAATCTGATACAAGTAAGAATATTATTCTAACACCTCAAAGTTAAATGCATTGCACTTGTCTTTCTCAGCTCCTGGCTAATTCAATCATAGCACATTGATCTTTTTCATCAGTTTTTAATTTGCTTAATTTTTGTGAGCTGCTGGTTTAGAAAATTTCCCATTTTTCAACTCTAAGACTGTAGGAATGAGGCCATGTGCTATTCTTTCTCTGTGTCATTTTCATTTCAATATAGATTTTATAGTTCATTACCTGTCAATCAGTTGTAAATGGTGCAGTATTCATTTTATCATGTTCTGTAAAACTGTTTTATGCTTCCTTCGATGTCTTACATTCATTTTAGACTGAGCCCTATTTATTTCTCTAAGAGCCGTAGCCATCTGTAGCTATGCACATTTGAACACGTATTTATTTTAGTGAATGCAATATTTTGCTTTATGTGGTATATTCATTTGGGATATTTATTCAAGAAAGTGAATGCAGAGGAAGCAGAACTGTACAAATGCTTTATCTGTGACAAGCCATTTTATACTCTACATTTTTACTTTTCTCTAGCATTCAGGCATGCAATTTAAAATACATTTTAAAGTCCAGACACCATGTAATTTCTTTGCTCAGTTCTTCCTAATCTACTAAAATGAAGTTACATGATTAACATTCAAAGAACTGGGGCAAACAAACGTAAATTTTATCCTCTATGTTTTCACATAAATTAACACTTAAATATGTTACAATAGGAAAATGATGATTTTTTTTTTAATTAGAAAACATCTTTTTGACATAGGTTTGTTCCCCTTTACCAGTGTTGCATGGTTTATTTCACTTGAAAGCTTCCTCTTCACTAAATACATATCAGCTTTGTTTCTTATCTTTAAACTGTGAAATAAATAGCCTTCTGATGTTATACTAAAATATCTAGATATGTTATAAATCAATCAAGAAAATTTAGAAAAATGTCCCTTTAGAGAGAAGTAGGACAGGTGCAGTTTTACTGAGAGAACTGTATTTTGGCTTTTTACCTAGTAAATAATACAAGAAATTATTTATGGCACTCTTTCTTAAAACACACCCCCAAACATATGTTCATAATTTTATTTGGAAACTATTTTTAACTAACAATTATTATTATTATTTGGGGGGAGGGAGAGTGTGATTGTAAATCCACTCTCTAGGAAAGCAAACAAAATCTTGACTTGCAACTTTGGCTAATATCCTCAATGTAAATTTTCCAAGTACTGTCACTTAAAAAAAAAAAAAATCAACATTTAGGTAATCAGTTCTTTTATACTGAATAGCCAGCTTAGCATACCACTGCTTCATACTATCTAAGTTAAATTTATTTTCAGTTTACATTTACTTTTTTTGTTTTTCTATTTGTTCATTTATTTATTTATTTTTATTAAATCATAGCTGTGTACAATAATGCATTTATGGGATATAATGTGCTGGTTTTATATACAATTAGAAATACAACAAACTGGTCAACATAGCCTTCACTGTACTTTCTTAATTATTGTGTTAAGACATTTATACTCTACAATTAGTAGATTTGACATGTGCCCTTGTAAAATGCACAATTTCCATTAATTTCATTTTCTCAGTGTTTTCTCAAAGGAAATAAAACATTTTTCATCACTCCAGGAGTCCTTAGCCTTTTCTTCAAGAAATATGTATTTTTTCTTCTGTAATTAATAAAACATATTATCTCTCAAACATTTTGCTCTAAACATTGTAAACATATTTGCCATCATCACTTGTTTTTTCCCACTTCAAATAAATTGGATGGCCATTTTAACTTCCTAGCCCAAAATTGTCTGTACTTTGAAAGTTTATTTCCAGGCTTACTACTTCCCTGAAATCATTCCAGATAGCTACATGTATTCTATTTACCAAGGCACTTCAGGAATTTGATTCCTATTACCTCTTTACCCTTTAAAAATATATAGCACTTTTGTATCTGATGAGACTAGTTTATTTTCCTAACTTTTAAATTTTTTATATTTATGCATAATAAAGATTGAATTGTTCGAGGGAGGCATTTGTATACAGAAAGGGTATTTTATGCTTATATGATATATGCATATGCCTGTCTCTGTATGATTTTAGTCTATTTTTTTTTCTTTTTGAATGAAAACTTCTTAAGGCACATAGTTTATTTTGCTTTAAAAAATTCTCTATTATAAGCTCTTTTTAAGTTCCCCAGAACATTAAATAAAATTTTCAAATAAAACCTTTGATTTAGCTTCCTGGAACTCTGAATATACTGTTTTTCTAATTGATTATCTTGGAATTTATCTTGGTAATATACACCTAGAAGAGAGGACTGCACAATTAATACCAATAGAACAAGTAAGTAGTATCACATCACCTTTATTTTTTATTCCAAACATGTGAAATAGAATGCATGAAATATATTTTTGGAGTTTTGTCTTGCCCAAAGTCAATTTTTTTTTTTATTTTTACAAACAAAATGTTTTCTCTTTGAAATGAAAGCCCTTTCTGTAAAAGCCCCTTGAAAAACCACTGGCCTAAAATATGTGATTGACAGTAATTGATAATATGGTAAATGCAAATGGTATAAGCATTAGGAAACAAAGTTTTGAGTTAGGAGAGATGCCAAGTTTATTTGGAAGCTCTTAACATAGGAGAAATTATAATCACAACCACAGAAACCAAGACATGCTCTTGTCTTTGGAATGACCCATTCTATTGGATCCATAGGAACCGTGTAGAAAGACAGTAGCATTGCATTTCAGCATGTGATGCAGGAACAACATCGTGCCAAAAGTTTCAGGAGAAGACCCCGAGACTTAACAGTGTGAAGAAACAATCAAACTAATATTTTTTTTTTTCTCCTACCAAAGAGATTATAGAGCTATGGGGACAAAAAAGTACATGGGTCCTACCAATCTGATTTCAAATTAGGGGACCATCATTAAGTAGCTGTGAGATCTAGGTAAGGTTGCTAGATAAAGTATGGGTAAACAATTTGAATTTTCAATAACCAGTGGAAAATTGTTTAGTGTAAGAATGCCTCAAATATTACATGGAATATACTTATCCTAAGGAAGTCATTGTACAAATGAAATCCAATTAGCTAGTTATCTTGCATTTTTATCTGACACATCTGGAAATCCTAGAACTAGGAAAATTATGCAATATTTCTAAGTCTGACTTATCTGTAATAGAGTGGCAGGAATAAAACAATGTCGGCAGAAGTTGTCAGGATAAGCACACACATGTGCACACACACGTACAAAGACTTCATGTTATATGTAAAAATATTTGGACAATACCAGATGCAGAGAAATCCTTCTAATTCTTAACCAAGCACTAATCTTAGTATGTAATCATAAAGGCATTTTATTTTTCTTCTCTTTACACCTTAAAGTTTCTTTCAGTAAAAGTTTATTCTTCCCCCTAGTTTTGATAAAATTTAGGCCCATCCCATTATAGTGTGGTCAATTCATGGTAGCATTTCTCCAGCCAGTGATTAAGTGTCCAGTTCATCCAGTAGTTTCAACACAGATCTGGATTTAAAATTGAAATCTTTTCCCTGCTCCAAGTGGGTTCTGCCTAAGGTGGAAGCTGGATATGGTGGACTTTTTTTTTTAATCATGTATTTTTTTTCCTAAGGCTTTTCTACCAGGTTATGAACATGGTTTCTGATAAAACTTAGTTACATGCAGTGGGAAGGAGGTAAGAGTTACGGGGAGGAAAATTGGGGAAAGAAAAAGGGAAGGGTCAAATAGTGAAAAAGCCATAGAATACTCAGGTCTTTTGTTCTCTTCTTAAAGGACACTAATTTCATTATGAAGGCCTCATCCTCATGACTTTATCAAAATGTAATTCTCTCTCAAGACCCCACCTCCAAATAATAAATACATTGAGAGTCATGGTTTAAATATATGAACTTGTGGGATACACAATTATTCAATCCCTAACACAGGAGATTTTTAGTCAGTGACTGAGCATAAAGGTAGTCAAAATTTTTAGTTGGATCTCTTCAAAGAAAGTCACACAGGAAATCTTGTAAAAAAGTGAATGATAGATATTACCCATTCTTTTACTGCAACCCTCTTGCAAAAAAAAGAGGAAGAAGTTTTCTGCTTTGTTTATATTTGCTCACTAAATGCAGGCATATCAGTATGGGTATATGAAATAATGGGTGAGTTAGCCATTTAGGCTCAAAATTAAAAAAAAATTAGTTAGCTAATATTTATTTAAAATACATTTTTACTTACTTGAAAGGCATTTTAAACAAAACATTGTATTATTTGTATATAATTTTTTTGCCACGTCTCTGCAAACATTATCTTCTTTGTCTGTATGCAGTTTGTTTTTCCTTTCAGGTAAATTAGCTCTCTTTGACCTCGATACTAAAACTTATCTTGTTTGCATCCTCCTGTACTTCAACTTGTCAGGTTATTAAAATTTTACCCTATTCTCCAAGGTGACAACAATCTCATCCAAATTAATGTTGTCAGGATTTTAATGAATAAGCTTTCTGCTCTAGAATCTCCAACTCTGAATACATTTCTTGCAAATACATCTACCTGCATAGCAGAGGAATGACCTCTAATCAATAAAACAAAATGACAATGTAAAGTGAACACCTATAATTCACATGGCTTTATTATTTTCTCCAGCAAATGAAATAAATATAAGCTGAACCAAGCTGCATCTCACTAAGACCCCCTGTTGTCTGAGACTTTTAGCACCAATAGATTTTTGCTTCCTGCAGCAGCTGACCCTTTGAGGCTGTCCTTATTCACATCATTAAGGATATGCACTTTTAAGATGTTTCAGGCACTTAATAAACAGACAAAATAAACCCTCAGTTTACCTAAATTTTTGAAATTATTTAAAACACCAAGACTTTAGAAAAAAATGTTGTTATGTATACTACATAAGTTCACAAAATGTATTTTTTTAAATAATGTTGCAATGACTTTTATCATATGGATATACAACCACTAAACCCTAGAAATATTACAGAATCGTATTATTGATCAAAAGATGTTAAAAATGTGTGTACAAATTAGGAAACAGAGGCTTTTTCATTACTCATTAAGCTCCAGTGTTCTGATACTGGAGAAGAAATGTATACAACCACGTAAGGACACATTTTGATTCTGTAAGACTAATAAAAAAAAATACAATTCTATAATAAACTTCCTTTAGAATCCTTACAAAAAGATATGACAGTGAAAAAATGCTTAGAAAAATTTATCAGCTAATGAGCAAATGAGAATATATACTTCTGCAATTAAAAAATAAAAATAAAAACCATTGCACGTGAATATAATGAGTGTGCAAGTGACCTTGCATCCATGAGACGAGTAGGGTAAATGAACTCTGAATTTCAACTAAGACTAACGTTTTATGATTAGTAGGAAAAGACAGTTTAGACAGTTGAATTCATAGTCATCAACTTAAATTGCAAATTGCTGAAAGATTGTCTTTTTATTTATTTTTTTATTGTTGGGGTATTTTTTTCTTTATTTTTTATTTTTTTGCAGTTTTTTTGCCGGGGCTGGGTTTGAACCCACCACCTCTGGCATATGGGGCCAGCGCCTTACTCCTTTGAGCCACAGGTGCTGCCTGGTACTTTTTATTTATTTTTTAACTATTTTTTATTATTTAGGATTCATTGAAGGTACAAAGTATTCGGTTACTTTTTAAACAGGGGGTCAATTAACTGTCCCTCAGACCGTTGGAGGGCCGGACTATAGTTTAAAAATATATATATATGAACAAATTCCTATGCACACTGCACATATCTTATTTTGAAGTAAAAAACAAAATGGGAACAAATACAATTCACACTGCTACATGTGGCCTGTGGGCCACAGTTTGAGGACTCCTGGGTTACACTGATTGCATTTATTAGATAAAGTCCCCCTTATAATTGTGACCTAGTCCCAAGAGGAGTGCCATACACTGTGACCCCCCCCATCACCTTCCCACCTCCCCTCTACCTGCTGCCTCCTTCCTCTGCCCTCCACCTTGTATTAGATCGTCTACTGCCTTCATATTACAATTGAGTACATTGTAATCTTGCTTCTCCATTCTTGTGATGCTTTACTAAGAAGAATGTATTGCACCTCTATCCAGGTTAATACAAAAGATGTAAAGTCTCCATCTTTTTCAATGGCTGCATAGTATTCCATGGTATCATTTACCACAGCTTTGTTAATCCATTCCTGGGTTGGTGAGCATTTAGGTTGAGAGGACTGTCTTTTTAGAAATTGTTCTTCCTAATTTCCTACTGGACCTTTGAAAGTAGACTAGAAAAGATAATTAAAAAATAATTTAATTTCTAAAAACCCTTCTTTTGTAACTTTTATGAGACTTTTTACATTTTGGCTTTAACCACCAATGAATCATTTGCACAAAAACATACTATTTGCTTACTGGAGCTGTGTCAGATTATAAGTTTAAATAAAGAAAAGTAGGTACAATAATGAAAATGGAAAATTATAAAAGTTGCAAAACCTGGGTAGTGCCTATGGCTCAACGGAGTAGGGTGCCAGACCATATGCTGGAGAAGGAGGTTCAAACCCAGCCTCGGCCAAAAACTGCAAAAAAAAAAGTTGGAAAACCCGATTCCTATACATATTTATGAAGCTTAAAATCAAGTAAATTTAGATAAATTTTGAAGTAAGTATGAAAAAAATGAATTTTTAGGACTCTAATTTATGTAGAAGAAAATATCCCGTAGTCATCTAGAGCACAAAGGCAGACTGTGCTGGTTCACTTTCTGGCTCACCCATTTACTGGTTGTGTGATCTCAGGCTAACTTACTTAACTTCTGTGTCCCTCAGTGTAGTTCAACAAGTTGGAAAGGACTCAGGACAGTGGCTGCAATCTTGAAGTATCTGTTGGTATCATTAGGTATGAGCTCTTATAATTTGTTTTATAAAATGGTTGAAAATAAATACAGTTTAAGTGGAATTGCTGAGTCTGAAAAGTCATTTGTAACAGGAGTGAAGTCTTTTGTTCAGAATGTGAATTGTGATTATGAGAAAAACTGAAATGCTAGATGTGTAAGAGAGAAAGAATGAGAATGAGAGAACATCAAATTGCTGTCATTATATCATTGTTTGTAATTGTGCGAACATCAGAAATTACCTTTTGTGTCTTAACACATTTTTAAATGTACAATACAGTATTGTTAATTATAAGTGTATTGATTTATTTTTCAGTAGTTTAATTCAAAACCTTTCAAAAATGAAGTGATAGACATACTGTATTAAATGTCTATAATAGACATACTCTTATTTGACAATGTGAATGTTACCTTCTTTGCATTATTATTATTATTGCTTAATATTTCAATGTAGCAATTGACTGATTCCTTTCCTGAATGTATTTATGTTCGTTCATTCTTTACAAGGTTTTTGTTTCTAGTCCTTATCTTAAACATTGTTACTGTTATTAAATTATAAGCCTTTTTAATTTTGTGAAGGGAAAAAAAAAAATGGAAACCTAATAAACACATGTATATGTAAAAATAAAGTAAAAAAAGAAAATATTTCTAAAGAAATAAAAATAATCCATATATATATACATAAGGCAAAACAAAAATATAAAACTTTATATTGATTTTAGAATAATTATTCTTGGCACATGAGCATGTCTTTAATTAGTGCCTTAGTCACATCTGTCTCTGGAACTATGTCAGCAGCATTTTCTTGAAGAATGCATTTTTTAAAATATGGATATAGTATCATTATTTTTCTGGAAAAAATATTTTCTGAAACATTTTTCAAAATTTTATTTTATTGTTAATAGATTTCAAATCGCTGACACCTTCAATTAACCCTTTTTGAAAGACTATAATACTTTAATTTGATTGACATTCTCCCCATAATAGCTGAGAAAATTCTGCTATATGAATATTTCAATTCTAAATTTACTATAAATATTTCAGCACAATTATATTTATAAATATCTGTTCACAAAATTCTTCAAATATCTTGTCTCTATTAATGGGTTTTATAAATATTACAAGAGATATGAATGTCACCAAATCGTAGGCTTTTTCAATTTCTTTTCAATCAGATATAAGTTATAAATCTGTATAACTAAAAATAGCAGTTTCATCTTACTGCAGGATGAAATATTAAAGCTTAGTAATGTACTTTCAAAAACAGATTTTGTACGTCATAAGCAATCTCATTATTTATTCCTTCAGTTTTGATTTTCTTTTAAAAATACATTTCAATATATTTTTATTTATATACTTTTTCAATAGTGATAATTTCTAAAAATTCAACATCTGAAGTTTTGAACCATCTTTTATTGAATACTTTGATTAAACATTTCCAACTGATTATAAATAATATAATCAATTATTATACTGCGACCAATATCAATGAACTCCTCAAATTTTGGGGGGGATATTGACTTTATTGATTTATTTTTTTTATTGTTAAATAATAGCTGTGTACATTTGTGCAATCAAGGGGTGCAATGTGCTGGTTTCATATACAATCTGAAATATTCTCATCAAACTGTTCAACATAGCCTTCATGGCATTTTCTTAGTTATTGTATGTAGACATTTGTATTCTGCATTTAGTAAGTTTCGCCTGTACCCCTTCTAAGATGCACAGTAGGTGTGGCCCTACCCATTACCCTCCCTCCACCCTGACTTCTCCCCTCCCTTCCCCTCTCTTGGCCCTTTCCCCATATTCTTGTGCTATAGTTGGGTTATAGCCTTCATATGAAAGCTATAAATTAGCTTCATAGTAGGGCTGAATACATTGGATACTTTTTCTTCCATTCTTGAGATACTTTACTAAGAAGAATATGTTCCAGCTCTATCTATGTAAATATGAAAGAGGTAAAGTCTCCATCTTTCTTTAAGGCTGCATAATATTCCATAGTATACATGTACCACAATTTGCTAGTCCATTCGTGGGTCGATGGGCACTTGGGCTTCTTTCATGACTTAGCAATTATGAATAGGGCTGCAATAAACATTCTGGTACAGATGTCTTTGTTATATTGTGACTTTTGGTCTTCTAGGTATATACCTAGTAAAGGAATTATAGAATTGAATGGCAGGTCTATTTTTAGGTCTCTAAGTATTCTCCAAACATCCTTCCAGAAGGAACATATTAGTGTGCATCCCCATCAGCAGTGTAGAAGTGTGCCCTTTCCTCCACATCCATGCCAACATCTCTAATTTTGGGATTTTGTTATGTGGGCTGCTCTTACTGGGGTTAGGTGATATCTCAAAGTAGTTTTGATTTGTATTTCTCTCTGACTCCCCAGGCAATTGAAGCAATATCAAAAATACACTACTGGGACCTGATCAAACTAAAAAGCTTCTGCACAGCCAAGAACATAGTAAGTAAAGCAAGCAGACAGCCCTTAGAATGGGAGAAAATATTTGCAGGTTATACCTCCGATAAAGGTTTAATAACCAGAATCCACAGAGAACTCAAATGTATTAGCAAGAAAAGAACTTGTGATCCCATCTCAGGATGGGCAAAGGACTTGAAGAGAAACTTCTCTAAAGAAGACAGACGCACAATCTACAGACACATGAAAAAAAGCTCATCATTCTTAATCATCAGAACTCCTCAAATATTTAGTACCATTATTATGACGCTATTGATTGAGGAAGTAGTTCTTCAAAGGATAAACATTTCTAAAATCTGTTAGGTGATAGATAAGCAAA
>CAUYPK010112244.1:0-58607 GCA_963574355.1 Loris lydekkerianus
AGTCCCTTGCTGGCTCTCTGTGTCCTCAAAGGGATGATCATAGGCAGATCCCACCGGCCAGAGATGTCTGGAGTCTTGTCTCCCCAGATTCGCCAGGCCCAGTTACAGGGAAGCTGTTACTCAGCTGCCATCTTTAATCCGAGTGATCTGGCAGGCACCTTTATTCACAGCTACTAGGGAGGATGAGGCAAGAGAATCGCCTAAACCCAGGAGTTGGAGGTTGCTGTGAGCTGTGATGTCATCGCACTCTATGAAGGGTGATAAAGTGAGACTCTGTCTCTAAAACAAACAAAACAGAGCAGTATATATATCTTGCTAAATGTTGTCGGGGCAACAGGTGACCTTCTAGGGTATGAGATTTTAATCACAATGCTGATACAGCTGTACAAGATGGAGACTAGAGGCCTCTGCTGATTTCTCAAAACCTACAGGGTGGAGATCCTAAATCTCTCCTCAGCCCACTTAACAGGCACTTTAAACTGTTAACCTTGGCTAAGCAGAAGCTTTCCCAGGAAAGCACTTGTCACTAGGATAACTCCTGAAGTGGCTGCCTGCTTACCCGGTGTGCCAAGACCAGGCTCACTCTATGCCTCTGAGAGCCAAGGCTGTTACGCTTCTCAATCCCTGCCTTTACACTGCTCTGTCACTAGATTACTAGCCCAAGGTTTCCCTCCTGATCCTCACTGTGAGACCCTAAGGGGGGAGCTTGCTGGGCCAGTTCTCCCACAATGGCTCCATGCAGCCCACAGCTGAACACTATATCTCTCTTTGGTTCAGTGGCTCAGTCCAGGGCCCTAGAGAATGTTTAAAATTCTCCACACTCTTGTTCAAGTTCTCCCAAGGTAGTTCAGTGGAGTGCCAAGTCCAAAAAAACAAAACAGCTCACAGGTAAGGCCTTTGCAGTTTGCAATCTCACTGCTGCTATACTTATAGCTGCTGGCAGGATTAGACTGAATGAACACACACAACCACTTGCCAGTTCTCTACTGCTTTTGTCCTCATGGGGTCTAGAAGTCTCTTGGTGACTCTCTGTGTCCCTAAAGGGTTGTTTCTGGGCAGATCCCACCAGCCAGAGATGCTTGGAGTCTTCTCTCCCCAGTCTCACCGTGCCCAGTTGCAAGGAAGCTGACACTCGGGCGCCATCTTGCTCCTCCCTATCCTTATGCTGAAGCCTTAACCCTTAGCACCTTGGAGTGTCACAAAAAGGCTCCTTGTAACCAGTGGACTCCTCTCGTATATTTCTGCTGTGATCTGGTGTAAACTGTGTTAGCATGCGCTGTTTCTGATGGGCTCGCATACGCTATTTGATTTATCATGTGAAGCCTTTATGGTAATGGAAATGATAAGTTCTCACAATTATAATTATTAAAAGATTTAAAAGTGAATGTATAAGTAAGTTTTATATTTATGTTGTTGTTGTTGTTTTTCAGTATTTTAGGACTGTTAGGCAATAGTTTTCATTCTTAGTATAAAAGTTTGATACTCAGTTTAAAGTTTATTTTTCAAGTGCCGTGTCATTAATTTTTCTAACTATAAAGTTTATGTTTAGAGCAAAATTGAGTATAAAACACAGAATTTTTTATTGTGAAATTCATCATTTAAAAATGAAGGGGAGCTGTTAGTTTCCAACAGTTGTGTTTCTGCCAATTTCTTATTGTGTTCAAAAAATGCTGTTCCTCGGGAATATATTATTTTGTGAAACAGTTTAATTGTGAAGTACTATCAAGTTTTAAATCACTTTCTCCTATTTAATGTGTTTTGCCTTCTGTTCTGACATTAACATTTCTTTTTTTCAATTTTTATGTGCCTGATACATATTTTTTAATCTTGATCTTTTTGTTTTTATCTTTGTATAATATATTTTATTTTCTAGTTGGCTTATATGTTTACTGTATTTAGTTGAATTTTTATCCTAATGTGTTAAGAGTTATAATCTTTCATTAGGGGTAGCTAAATCCATTTATGTTCATCATAACCAGTATATTTGATGAGACTGATGGATTATCTGTTCTTGCTTTTGCTTTCTTGATGGTTATTTACTTTTTTATTATGTGAACTGTGGCTTATTTCATCCTCTACAGTGTTTTTTAAAATTATTATTATATTTTATTAAGTCACAACTTTGTACATTGATGCATTTATGAGGTTCAGGGTACTGATTTGATATACAATGTAAAATGCTTATATTGAACTAAGTAACATGTCCATCACAATTACACTCATCTCTGCGGTGTTGTAGAAAGTTTATATTGTTTTTATAATTCTGAATGGAGTCTCCTAGAGATTTTAAAAATGTAACACCTCTCATATGTTTTTAATTTTATTGACGTCAACAGTGAATTTTCTGTCATACACAAAAGAATTAAAATCTACACATATATTCTGCTGGGATTTTCTTTCGTTTTTACACCTACATAAATATTTTTGCATTTGGGGAATTTTCCTGTCTTCAGTGTTTTGATTTTAGTATGAAGTTGTTTGAGACCTTTAGCTTTTAATACACTATAAACTGAAACCTCATTTTCTTATGGAGAACTCCACCATGAACTGGAAAATTCCCTCATCCATGATGCTGTTGGTGACAGGGCATCTAGATGTTGGAGGTGGATTTATGTTGTTTTTCAGAAGAGGGATTTTGCTTGTTTTTTGTGTTGTCCTATTTCCTTTTTATTACTAAGATGATTTTTAACTTTGGCTATGTCTTTTTTGTTGCTTTTGTAATATCTGATATGCTGTTGCTTTACTTGAGTTTGTTGATATTTTTTACCCTAATCTGAGTCGTATTCTTTTAATAAGGATTCATATCCTTTTTATTATAACTAACATATTTGATCTTATGTAATTGAATTTTTGACTTTTTTATAAAAGGTATTTTATTAAATAAAAACACAAACAATCTGAACTTCTTAGATGGTCTTCTTAACTATACTAGGGGTGTGTTTATATGTGTGTGCATATATATAAATTCATACATACATATATTTTTAAATTTTTCAGCGCTCGAGACAGCCTTCTCCTATAGTTCCTGCTCTTCAGA
Source organism: Loris lydekkerianus (assembly GCA_963574355.1). Lineage (NCBI taxonomy): Eukaryota > Metazoa > Chordata > Mammalia > Primates > Lorisidae > Loris > Loris lydekkerianus. The sequence goes on from CAUYPK010112244.1 coordinate 3,038, forward strand.
ACAAAATCTCAAGCAAACTCCAAAGACCTCCTTCCGTTGACAGCATCATAAGTTCCTTTATTCATGTATATACTTTTTGTTTTGATTTCTTTTCTTTGTTGCTGTTGTTGTTGAGACAGAGTCTCATTATGTCACCCTTGGTAGAGTGCTATGGCATCACAGCTCACAGCAATCTCCGACTCTTGGGCTTAAGATCTTTTGCCTCAGCCTCCCAAGTAGCTGGGACTATAAGCACCTGCCACAAGGCCTGGCTATTTTTTGTTGCAGTTGTCATTGTTGTTTTAGCAGGCCTGTGCCGAACCCCCCAGCCTTGGTGTATGTGGCTGCGCCCTACTCACTGAGCTGTAGGCGCTGAGCCATTTGTTCTGATTTCTTCATATTAGCTCAGTTATATTGGATTGGGGAGACTGAGATTTTCTTATTTATCATATTTGGATAGACTAAATTTTATCAGATCTAGTCCAGGCTTGGTGGCTCTTCTCTGTAATCCTAGCACTTCATTTCTAGGAAAAAAAAAAAAAAGAAATAAAAGAAAATGTATCTTTCAGCTAGCTAGCTGTGCTCATGAGGGGTAGGGAACCTGTAGCCTTAAGGAAACATGTGGTCTTCCTGGTCCTTAACTTTGGCCTTTTGACTGAATCTAAATTTTACATAACAAATCCTTTTACTAAAAGAGGTACAATAGAGAATGATGAAGCTTTTCTTGCCTCCTTTGGAGCTTAAAAAAGAACAATCTTGAAATTAGAAGGCCATAGGTTCCCTTTCCCTGCAGTCTTCAAATGAGAAGGCCGTAAGTTCCCTTTCACCTGAGAAGAAGGTGCTTGGAGAGAGGAAGATTGATCCTTAAGTTGATACTTGAAGAATGAATAGGAATTTGCCATAAAGAGAAGGTGGGTGAGGGGCTTTCAGCATGTGCAGAGTCATGGAGGGCCATGTAAGCCTCATGGCATACATGGAGAATCTTCCGTGCTTTGATCTGGCCAGTGATGCACTAAAGCAGCAGAGGTCCTGTGAGGTGCCACGTGGTGTGCTGATGTGCGGTGAGGCTGCTGAGGTGCCACGTGGCTTGCCCATATGCAGTGTGGCTTGCTAGAGTTCAAACAGGCAAAGAAAATTGTGTTAGAAAAACATCCTTCTGAATCCCACCCTCTGAGATTCTGTTGAGTAGGTCTGTGGTAGATATTGCGTGGGAATTCATAGGTAGGGGAATGACATAGCCACTTTTGTCTTGTATGATGTTTTTGCAGGCAGGGTATGGAGCTGTGTCTTGGAGGTGGGGCAAAACTGCAAAAATAGAGATAAGACGCTTTTGCAGAAGCCCAAGTGTGAGACTTTGAGGAGCTAACCACGCAGTGACACCAATGACTGAAGAGGTGTGACAGCGTCATGATAAGAGTTGAGAAACACAGTAGTGAGATTTATTGACTGAGCACATGGTGGGTGGGAGTCTTGATAGCTCTTGAGTTTCTGGCGAGGGTTATATAAGACCGGGAGTTGAAAGTATGAGCTGTGCTGAGGAAAGAGTTTTGGACTGGGTTTGTCATTTTGGAATTTTGGAAGCCATCGACATATTGGTACTTGTTAAATTAGTACAGTTGTTTTGATGAATGTCTGGAGTACGAAATAAAGGGGCTGGGCATGAGTATTGAGGGGAATCATTACCATTTGAGAAGCCGAGAGAGGAATGGAGACAGAGCGGGGGAGAGGGAGGCGGTGATGTCAGTTGGTACAGACAAAGTAAAATGAGGGATTAAAATGCCCATCGAACGTGTCATGTGGGGATCACTGTGTGAATGAGGTGAGGGCAGAGTTGCGAGTGGTGGGTGTAGAAGCAGAGGAAGAAGCTGGGGGTTGAGTGAATGGGGGTAAGGAAGCAGCCCTCCGAAGTACTACATTGCTGTTCTTCTGGAAGCTCAGCTGTGAGGGGCAGGAGGGAGTAGACAGGAATGGCAATGAAAGGAGATGGAAGAAATTTTTTAAGCAAGGGAGAGGTTTCTGTCCATTGGGTGAGAAGAAGGTGCTTGGAGAGAGGAAGAAGTTAGAGAATAATTGGAGGGGACGGGAGTTGCTTATCGGACACAGCACAGATGAAGGCTTCTCTTTGGAGGGGGAAGGGCTTTCCTACTGTGCTGAAAAGGAGGAATAGATGCAGCTGTGGTTCAGATGTCAGTGTGGACACAAGGGTGTAAGTTCTATAGGTTGGAGAGTGTGGGGTTTGACCTGTTGTACCTATAGGCGTCTCAGTTAATCCCCCCCTTCAAGCTTGTGAGTAAGGAAGGCATATGCTGAGCTTGTCTTTGTCATTACTGTTCAACAGGAAAGTTCCATGTCCAGGGCACAGTCTCCTCCAGTCCCTGCCAGGAAAAACCAGCTCTGTGCAGAAGGTAGAGCTAACTATTTAACATTTGATATAGGATCATTTGTTTTTTAACTTTTTATTTTGAAATAATTATCGTGTCACAGAAAGTTGTGAGTTATAGAGAGGTGCTCCGTCCCCTTACCCTATCTCCCCTCTGATATTACTGTAAGCAGCACAGTATTGCAGCCATGAAGCTGACGCTGGTGTGTCATTCGAGGGCTCTACAGACCATCAGAATTCACCAGCTTTTACATGCACTTATGAGTGTCTATTGTGGGGGGAGTTCTGGCTTTTTTATCAGGTATAATTAGTGTAACCACCACCACAGACCAGATGTGGACCTGTCCCTTTGCTACAGAGGAACTGCCTTGTGCTGCCCTGTGTAGTCGTATGCCCCACCCAAAGAACGGCTCTTAACTTTTAAAATTCCTATATTATCAAAAATGTTTTTGTGGGTCTTAATGTTCATGAATATGATCTGTATAAATAAAACACTAAAATTATCTTTCATAAAAACATCTGAGAGTTTTAACTTTAAGATAGGTTGTTTGCTGTAATGTTTAATCTTCTGTTCTTATACCTGTCTCTTTACTTATCAATGGGAATTGTCAGAGGAGAAAAAAAATGTGATTATGGAATTATCAGAAATGAGGAAACAACTTCGCAGTGAAGAGAGGCGTCTACAAGGGCAGTTGCTACACTTGGGCAATGATGATGAAATTCATATAAGGCAAGTTTAGAATTGCAGTTTCTAGTTTTTCTTGAGTTCTTTTGCATCACCTATCCAGTAATTCTATATTTTTGGAACAGAAATTCATCTTCCTTACAATCTTAACTTTCCCTTTTTCAGTCTTTCTTGAAATCAGGTATAGAAATTTATACTCAAGGGAAATAATGATATAGGAATGGCAAATGTCAGGGAAGGAATAATTGCTGACAGTTGCATCTTAGAACTGTTTTAACATTGGCCTTTAATAATTAATGCTGTATGAAATACTTTTTTTCCAGCAAAATCACTCAGAGGCCACCAAACATTTCCGTTCATTTTTCCCAGAAGGACTCATAAATGTTCTTTGCATTGTTCTTTAAACTTCAATTTGTAATCTTTTACTAGGTTATAAAATTGACATAGTGGGTAACTACTTTCTTGCTTTTTAAAATTTTTCTATTTTGAGATAATTTTAGATTATTAAAAAGTTAGAAATGTAGCACAGCACAGTTTTACCCAGTTTTCCATTGTTAATATATCACCAGGATACATTTGTCATAACTAAGAGGCTGATATTGGAACATTACTATTAACTAAATTCCATAGACTTTTTGGATTTGTTCTGTGCTCCCTTTAACATCGTCTTTCTGTTGCAGGGTCTAGCACAACGTACCACAGTATGTTTAGTTGTCATGTCTCCCAGTCTCCTCTGGTCTGCACAGTTTCTCAGTAACTGCAGATCTAGAAGCGTATTGGCCAAGTATCCTGTAGAATACCCCCCAGTATGGATGGCCCTGCGTTTTCTGATGACTAGACTGAGGTTTCTGGAATGAATAGCACCAGGTGCTATTCTTCCATCACATCATATCACGTCACATGGCATCCCTGGAGATGCTGACCTTAGCCTTGGTTAAAGTAGTGTTTGCCATATTTCTCGTTGCTCACAAATCACTCAGTGTAGCACACTCACAAGAGGTGGCGGTAGGATTAAGTTCCATGTCCTGGAGCAGATGACCTCTTTTGTAGAATTCTTCTGTAAGAAAGACTTGTCTTTTCTTTCATTTATTTATTTATTAAGTCATTTATTCAGATCACTGTTGTCTCTTGCATATTTATTTTATACTTTGGTTTATAATCTACTACTACATTATTTATTTTGTTGGCCATTGGGAGCTGTTTCAGGTTGGCTACTGCGTCCTGTGGACATATCCCCATCCTTTCATTTTTTTCTCACTTGCTGGTACAACATGCCTCAGGATCATCTTTTATTTTTCCTGCCTCCAGCCTAGAATTAAGCATTTCTCCAAGGAGCACGGGTTCCTTTTGGAGAATGATGTTTAAAAACTAAGCTCTGGGCTCTGGGCGTGCTTATTGTTGGATGTCCTTGCTTCTAGGCCCAGTTAGTGAACAGAGCTGGATAGTATATGTCTTGTGTACTAAGTTACAAATATAACATGTTTGTAATTGTTCCTGTGTCTGTCCCTTTGTATGTATTTTAAGTTTATATCTGTGTCTCTGATGCTAATCCAGGATATGGGAGGATTTTAATATAGCATGTTAACCTGCCTAATTATATTTTGGTGAGAGTTTTGTTTGTGTTCTTCAGGCATATTCTGACTAGTGAAATGAAGTGAGGAAATTTCAAGATTTAGATGGGCTAGACAATGAAATATTAATCCAAAACTCTGCTCTCTTTTGGCATACTGATACGATTTAAGAAAGAGAAATCAAGCAATCTCTCAAATTTTCTTACTTGAAAATTGTATATGGCAATTTCTACCACATGAGATTCTAATGAAGAATAAATAGACATATTTGAAAGTATGTTATAATTCTGAGTTCTAACTTAAATTAGCTAACATATTAGAATTGTCATCATTTAGCAAGAATTGGTTAAATACATTTATTAATACTTTAGTACTCAAATATGTGTCATGATTAGAGACATCTCAGGGATTAGTTTTTTATTTGTTTTATAAATATTTTCATAAAAAGAATCTCTGGTTATTAATTGACCATATTATCAAACAAACAGGATGCACCTCACAAGATTTAATAACCTAATTTCTAACCTATTAGTCTGTTCAGCTATTAGCATTATTGGAATCTAGACAGGAGCCCAATGTAATAGTCTCCTTTTTTGCATTTTAATGAAATCTCCTTTTTTGCATTGTGCTACACAATACTACACAGGTGAGTATTAGAAGTCTATGTCAGCCTTGACAAGGTGGGTTTTATGGCCCCAGTGAATCCTCCGTACTCCCATAACCCCAGACCAAAGAAGAAACTCCATGGGATCCCAGCTCTTCCTGTCTAACTGCTTAGGGGAGATTTGATGGAAGAGCAGTGAAGGAAGGAGTCTCACCAAACTTTACATGACCATAGCTTAGAGCTGTGTTATTGAAGTAGAGGAGACCCACCTAGTGTTGAGGGAAGCAGCAGAAGATGCCTGGTTTGATTTTATTTTCAGGATCAGAAATAACATCCCTGTTCCATCTTATTGTCACCCTCCCATCCCCCAGCAGAAAGCTCCTTTATTAAGCTACCTGCCTATTCTGTTAGTTTCATAGGTACCACAGGAATAGAGTATCAGTCAACTAACTGGCTACCAAATTCACTGAAAATCCATTGTAAAGTTATTGTTGGGTACTCTGGATAATGCCCAGTATATTTAACAGCATATTAATACCATATTTCTCTGTGTAATTTCTATTTTAAGCAAAGGGGAGAGTAATATTACCTATTACTACATCCATGCTAGGAACTTGGCTTGCACTTTATAATACAGAATTTCTCTTAATTCTCTTTCTCACAAGGCTATAAGGGATTGGCCTGGGTGCAGTGGATCACACCTATAATCCTAGCACTTTGGGAAGCAAAAGCAGGAGGATCCTTTGAGTTCAGGAGTTTGAGACCCATTTCTATTAAAAAAAAAAAAAAAGACTATGAGGGATAGTTATTATCTGTATTTTACAAATGATGAAATCAAGGTACTCATCCTGCTAATAAATAACAGAGCTAGGCTTTGAGGCTTAGTTTCTATGACCCCAAAGACTATGATCTTTGTACTTACATGAACATTTTAAGATAAAGCTGAATTATTCTACTCATATGTTTGTAATAAGTTACTCTGTATCTGAGTTTTTGAAAAATTATAATGACCTTGTAAATACTCTACATTTTAAGATAAGGGATTGAATAACAGACCTATTAAAATAATTTTTACAATATATTGTGAAAGAGACCAAATTTTTTTTACAGTGAATTAAATGTGAACTTGGACTTTTTTGTTATAAAGCACAATTATGATTTGTCATTTATTTATAGGAAAAGAGAAAAGAATCCCATGGATATATTTGACATGGCTAGATATCGGTTGCAAGTGCCTGTCAGAAGACAGTCACCTAAGGGGTTAGATGCTTCCACTTTTCAGAACATTCATGATTTTAATGAACTGAAAGATAGAGGTGAGTAGATTACTATTCTTTTAATGATATGACAAGAGGGTTCTATCCATATTTAAGTTAAGTATCTTTAAAGACATCTGTATCCTCCCTCTAAAGTGAAATTTTGTTTATGATGAATAAAACTTTTGTATACTCTAGTTCTTCACTTTGCCAGTCTGGTTGATGAAGCTTTAGTCTGACTAAATATTTTCTTTTAGAGAGCCTACAGTTATTAAATCCTTGGGTGGGAGGGTAAGATGGTGCAGAATAGGGTAAAGAATGGAACTTGGCTTGTAATGGAGGATGGGCAGAGGAAGATGAGCTGATGGTAAAGACTAAGGAGAACTCAGAGTGAACAGTTGAAAAGTAGAGAAATGTGGGATGCTGAAAGCTGAGAAAGTGAGTGTATCAAGGAGAAGGGATTGTGCAAGATGAATGCTGGAAAATGTCAGTCCAAGGTCACTCACTGGTGGTGATCTTTAAAAAGATCAGTGGAACAGGAGGGAGCAAGATGGCGGCCGAGTAACAGCTTCTTTGCAACCTGGTGCAGTGAGATTGGGGAGAGAAGACTCCAGGCATCTCTGGCTTGTGAGTTCTGCCCAGAAACATCCCTTTGGGGATATAGGGAGACAGCAAGAGACTTCTGGACCCCAGGAGGACAAAAGCAGTGGAGAAGTGGCAAGTGGTTGCATTTGGTCTGAGGCTGCCTAAGCCATAACCACACAGCAGCAAGTCTGCAGACAGGCTTTCCCTGTGGGTTGTTTTGTATTTTTGGACTTAGGCACTTGGTCGAATTAGCTTAGGAGAACTTGGGCAAGAGTACGGGTGACTTTAAGCATTGTCCAGGGTCCAGGACTGAGCCACTGGGCCAGAATGAAGCTAACATTGTTTGGCTGTGGGCCATGTGCGCAGCCATTTTGGGAGAACTGCCCTGTAGGCTCTGCCCTCTGGGAGGTAGAGCAAGGCTTGGGCTGGGAGACCTTGGGCGAGTGATCTAGTGATTGTGAGCAGTGCCAAAGGGCGGGACTGAGACCCCTGGGAAGAGCCGAGCTTTCAGTGTTTGACAGTAGGAGGGCTGCCTTGCAGCCTTGGCCCTCAGGGGCATAGAGTGAGGCCGGTGTTGGCACACCAGATAAGCAGGCAGCGACTTTAAGAGACCCCAGTGACAAGTGCTTTCCTGGGAAACCCTCTGCTTAGCCAAAGTGAATGGTTTAAAGTATCTTTTAAGCAGGCTGAGAAAAGATTTAGACTCTCAACCCTGCAGGGTTTGAGGACAAAGAAGTCAGCAGAGGCCTCCAGTCTCCATCTCCTACAGCTGTACCAGCACTGTGATGAGCATCTCATGCCCCAGAAGATCACCCGTTGTCCAGACAATATTTAGCAAGATATATACTGCTTTGTTTTTTGTTGTTGTTGTTGTTTTTAATGTCAACATATTCCTCCTAGATTTTTTTTCCTTTTTTCTTCATTTTTCTAGTTTAAATACAATTTTCTATTGTTGCCTTCTTTAATACTATGGACTTCATTTTTGCTTCTGTTTCTGCCCTTGTTTTTTGGTTTTTCCACCAATTTTATCCTGTAAGGTTTTCTGTTTGTTTGTTTCGGTTTGATTTATAGTATTTTTGTCTTTCCTGTCTATTTGGTGGATGTGGGGTATCGTGTCTGCTCAGGCTGAAGAAGAGTTGCTGACCTCACAGGAACCACCCAGCACACTCAGAGCACACTCAGAGGTTGGGGGTTTTTAAGGTGTGGGTCAAAGTACCCTACTGTACACCTTTGTTTTTGTATGCAGTTGTCATTGTTGTTAGCTGGCCCAGGCTGAGTTCGATGACCCTCAGTGCAGGAGGCGGGCACCCTAACCACTAGGTGATGGGTGCTCAGACTGTACACTTTACTACTCCTGGCTCCCTCTTTCTGTGCTTCTCTTCTTTTTATCAATATTCCCTTTTACCCACTCTCCTTTCTCTTTTTTCTTTTTCTTTAGTTCTCTTTTCCCTTCTTGCTCTTCAATCTTCTCATCCTTTTAGTCCTGTACTAAAAGGACTCATTGAAACGTTAGGCCAGAGGCACAGTAACTTAAAGAGCAAGAGGAAGTAAAAAGAAAATTAGGGCAAGGAAACAGATAAAGGAAAACACTCATGAGGAAGAATCAGCAGAAAAATCCTGGCAACATGAAAAACCAGTGCAGAGCAACCTCCCAAGGGACAGTGAGGACAGCAGAGGATTCCACCTATAAAGAAATGTTAGAAATGACAGAAGGGGAATTTAGAATACAGATGATGAAAACAATGAAGGAAATTGTATCCCCAACAATAAAATAAATAAATAAATAAATAAATAAAAATAAAAAGGTCAGTGGAACAGAATTGAATTGAGGATTGATTAGGAAGTAAGATGTGGGAGACAAAATCATAAGTCTGTATTTGGATGAAGCTTCTCTGGAGAAGGGGAGGAAGGGTTCACATGCCAGAGGGACTTGTTAGGGTACAAACGTGAAGAGTTATGGCAGAAGAAAGAGGCTGCCGCCACAGTTGAGTGAAGGAGTAGTTGCAGAACTGAGCAGGGCCCAGGTCAACTGGAGGAAATCTAGAAGAAAAGAATTGAGAGAAGATTTGATGTAGCTCTTTCGAGAGAATGAGAGAGAAAGCTTAGTAGGGAAATGGGATTGCCAAGATACACAGACTGAGGGACTGAAAATGTGTAGAGGAACCAAAATGTACGTTAAATGTGCTTTTTCATTAGGAGCATTCAGTAGAGCAGGCAAAATGTTGGATGTGCAGTTATGACCTATGCCAGGTAAACTGGAATTTTCTTCTCTTCAAAATGATTATTTATTGTAGGAAATTTTCAGAATACAGAATTGTAGAAAAGTCACTTTCATCAAACCACTTACATATGCACCATTAACATTTTGGATGTCTTCTAGTCCTCTTGTGGAGCATAACTAAAACTATAAAAAGACATAATTACATTATCTACTTAATTTTTATCGCTTTTTTCACTTAACAGGTATCATCAATTTCACTTCACATGTGTCATCAGTGATATTTACCATATTTGTCTTTTATTCTACCATTTCTTAATTAATCACTGTCTGCTAACTAGTATATGAAAGTATATTCACATGGTTAGTCACACGGTCGCACCGAAGGCCTTCGCTGACTGCTGTTGTGCTATTGCTTGTTCTGGGGCGTTCCTCATGTTGATGAGTTTGTGAAAAGGCATTCACTGAAGAATGCTGATTTCATGTTCTTTAGTCGTATGGCTGTTTTATTGTCCTTTGACTTTGGCGATGTTTCACTTGATTTTGAAATTAGATTACTCATATGTTATGTATAATGTCTAATAAAATCTCCTTTGAAAACAATATTTAACTTAGTTATGTAACATATTTTTTTGTTACAGATTCAGAAACACGAGTTGATCTCAAATTTATGTACCCAGAACCTCCGAGAGATCATCACACCTTAGAGATTCAGCAGCAAGCTCTGCTAAGGGAGCAGCAGAAGCGGCTGAATAGAATAAAAATGCAGGAAGGGGCTGAAGGTGAGGGATACCGATTACTATTTCCGAGGGTCTCAGAGGGCTGTTGTTCTGCCCTCCATCTCTTCAGTCCCAGGCAGGCCCCCTCCGCTCACAACTCTGTGCCTGCCCACATAGCCCTTTTGGCCCATAGTCTCAGAAAAGAACGGGTTTCAGAGCGGGTTCTGACTTGGCTTGACTAGAGTGATATGTTCATGAATGCGAGCCACGAGGACTGAATATTTTGACCAGGCCAGCCAGTATCTGTGTCAGAACTAGGACCCAAGTCTGCTGGGGAGACAGATCAGTTTGGGACATTTCTCTGTTGTGTAGGAGGTATGTTTAGGATTTGACGAAAATCTATAAAACATCAGTCAGGGCTAAGAATATGTTTTCATATAATCAACCAGTTAACAGATACTGAGTGCCACTAGGAGCACAGGCACTGACCTGTAACCAGGAGGTGTGGTTATGAATGAAATCAGTGACTGCGTTCAAGGTAGATGCTAAACAAGTGTAAGGGATCAACTAAATATTGCAAAGGAGAAATCAAGGGCCCCTGGGAGCGTGTAACTGGGGTGTTGTGGGTGGGCACCTAGAGGCTGAGGGGCCTTGTGGACACCAGGTGTGCTGTGTGGCCCTTACCTGGATGTCACCAGCTTTGCCAGCTTATAGGATATTGAACGTGGCCATGGCAAATGAGTAATAAAAACACAGCAACCAGGTAACAGGAATAGGAGGGATGGGCCTGCCAGTCAGTCAGTTTTAAGAAAACCTTGGCAGGCTAGTTTGGGTTGAAGAATCTGAGGAGGCATTTTTGGCCTCATGACATAGCATCATAGGAGTTAGTGATATGACATTTTAGGCTCAGATCATAGGTCAAGACTTTGATAAATACTTGTATAGGAAAGGTCTGCCTTCTGGTACAAAAATTTTAATAACAGCCTTATAGCTCACCCTGTGATAGCAGAATAACCCAAATTCTATAGTAGCCACATCATCTGGAGAAAGGAGGAGCAAGCACGTGCCAGTCCAGTGGCATTTCCTTTAGAGATCATCTGATCTTGTGGAATCATGGCAACTTTGGCTAATTAGCCCAAAATTACAGGTAGATTTTGGCACTGAGGATATCCATCCCCCAATAGCATCTACCCTCCGACTTTCAGTGAACCATGATGGCATAATTCACAAGAATATGGTCGAACTAAACAGTCACAAACAGGGCTGTGAGATATTTTGAGAAGGAACATAGTCTATCATGGCAGCCTGTGTATTCCCAAAGGCAGTATTTAAAAGGACAAAATGCACTATTCACAAGAACGTAAAGAAAGGCTGGTCAAATTAGAGCGGCTTTGGGAAACCTGATTGAAAATCATTGCCTGTGGAACTAAGTGCCTAGCACTGAGCTTACTTTAGGCCCAGGTGTGGGAACCCCTGTTTATTAACTCCACTCAGTTCTCTGCAAAGATTTCAGACATGTGGCAGAAGATGGTAAAGAATCTTGCATTAATCATTTTCTGTAGGTATCAGTTTTAAGTTGCCATGATTTTACTTATATTCGTTAATGTGAATAGGAGAATTTTATCCAACTAGAATAGATGCAGGGTTATGTTTATTAATAGGCAAATAGTATCTCAAAAATATTCTGAAATGTGGTAGTTGACAAATAATTTTTAATAGTGACCTAGGCAAAGAAAGATATTCTAAAATTTATTTTTATTTATTAAACATTTTCTAACCTTTCAATTTGTTTTTGTTCTCCATTAACCACAGTTGACTTAGATGCTATCCCAAGTGCTAAAGTACGAAAAGAAAGAATGGTAAGAATGGTAAGCACCAAGTTTTAATTTTTCAAGTTAGTTTTTAGGGGCTAAAAATGTTTAAGAGTAAAAGTGAGTATTCCAGATTTTGAATTCTTCAGGAAAATTAGATGATTTAAAATTAGATGAAAATTAGATGAGTGTAAATCTCATCTTGTTGGTGTCGCAGGTAGAGAAGTACTTGTCTAAGATGTAGAGAATATTCTTATCCTAATGGCTAAGAACAAGATTCTAGCACTAGTCTGCTCAGGTTAGTCTTATTTTTAGCTGTGTGACTTGGTGCAAGTTATTTCATTTCTTTCTGCCTCAGCTTCCTAATCTGCAAAATGAGGATAATAGTACTTACCTCCGAGGGTGGTTGTAAGGATTAAAGGCACTTAGAGACAGGTCTGGCATATAGTAATTTCTATATAAGTGTTTATTAAGTGAATAAAAATAGTTCAAATGTTGTGAGGATTGTGTGAGGTAATATATTGAAAGCCCTTAAGAGTAGGACCCACAGGGAGTGAAGTGTAAGTGTTGCTGTGGTTAATATCAGCAGTAATGGAAGGAGGAGGCAATCATGGAAGCAGTTCTCAGGGAGCAGAAGGTAATAATGCTTGCTCTTATCCCGAGGTGGTGGCATACAAGACAGGTGAGCTGTTTACATTCTACAGGTATTTATTAAGTAGTTCCTAGGGAGCAGAAACTATTCAGGTCACAGGGATCTGAGAGTAAACAAAAGGGACAAAAAAACTCTGCCCTCTTAGGCTTACATTCTGGAAGGAGGGAGGCTTATTGTTTATTACAAATAAATTGATAGTGTGTTAAATCATGGTGTTGTGGGGAAAATGATAGCAGGGAAGGCAGTGGCCAAGGGGTCTTACTGGAAGGTAACATTTGAGGAAGGACACTAGGAAAGTGGCCATGGGAAATGGGAGTGACATTCAAGGAAAGAACTTTCCAGACAGAATATCCCCAGGGGTTGGCCTGGTGCCCATGAGAAGGAAGCAGTGAGGTGGCCAAGGTGGGAGAATCACAGGTGAAAGGCAGGGGTGAGCAGTGAGGCCATCCCAGGATTTGCATGTGATGAGATGCTTCCAAAGTCTTCCAGTGGAGGAGTGATGGAATCTGCTGGAGTGTTCATTTGATCCCTGACTACTTTGTGCTGAGAATAGACTGAGCGGGATGGGAGGCTATGGTAAGAATCTAGGCAAGATGAGCTGGTGTAGACTGCATTGGAGGTTGTGGGACTGATCAGAAGTAGATGGATTTATTTTGAAAGGAGACCTACTAGGGTTTTTTGCATACTGAAGTGAAACGTAGAAGTAGTCAAAGATGGGCTTCATGGTTTATGGGCTGGGAATTGCTGTTTACAGCGGTGGGAGAACAGGAGAAACAAATTTAAGGGTTAGGGGAGAAGACTGGTAGTATGAGACATGGTAAGTTTGAGGTGTCTGGTATACACATCAGTGGGAGCTATCAAGTATACAGACAGGAGGGAGTTCAGGGGGAAAGAGGGAGGTTGGAAATACAGAATGAATCATCACAGTACCTTTATGATCTAGGTAGCATTTTCATTTTCAGGTTATAAAAGTAAGTCTCAGCTAGGCTCTACTAGCCCTACATGCCGAGGGTTACCAGTTAGTAGCTGCTGGTGCATGATTTTGAACTGATGATGATGGTGACAGTATTGCTAATAGGTACCATTTGTTGACTGTCCTCTACCTGTGTGAGTTCACAAGGTAAACTTACCCCTGTTTTACATAAGAGGAAACTGGTATTTAAAAGCTTGTAATCTTATCCATGATCACACAGCCACTAAGGTGGAAAGTCCAGATTTGAAATCTAGAGCTCCTTCCTGTGTCTGTCACCGGTGGCTTGAGACATCCTCACACCGGTTTGGGAATACTCTGCTGGTCTGTGAGCTTCTGCTTGTGTGGCAACCACATTTCTCAGTGAAAAGATACTAAAAGTTAACATCTGTGATTTGGATTAAAATCCTGGATTAATTACTACAGACTTTGCTAAGCAGAAGCTCAGGGTAAGCCAACAGTTTTATCATGGTTTTACAAAAAGCTCATAAATCTTGGGCTCCTGATCTTAGAAACTGGATTAGATGGAAAACAAAAGGATGAGTCATGGAGTGAGAGAGGATGGAGCATAGGTGAACTGTGGTCACTGTGTCCAGTTCTGTGAAGAGAAGCAGGTAGTGTGTGTGAGGTGCTCAGAGCAACTGCTCAGACCATTTGATTCAGCTGTTGTCACTGTCACCATTATTACCATGCTGTAGAAAGTGAATCAGTGGGTGGTAAGTTCAAATAAAGTATAGGGCAGAATTTCGTGTAAGAAGAGAACTTCCTGATAACGAATCCTGTGGATTGTTGGTATTCATTGCCTTAAATTAAGTGTTCTAGCCAAGTCTAGAGATCTGGGCTTGGTGCCCATAGCACAGTGGTTACTGCACTGGCCATATGCACTGAGGCTGGTGGGTTCAAATCCAGCCTGGGCCAGCCAAACAACAATGACAACTGTAACAACAAAAAAAAATAGCCGGGCATCGTGGTGGGCACCTGTAGTCCCAGCTACTTGGGAGACTGAGGCAAGAGAATCGCTTAAGCTCGAGAGTTTGACGTTTCTGTGAGCTGTGACATCATGGCACTCTACCGAGGGCAACAGCTTGAGACTCTGTCTCAAAAAAAAAAAGTCCAGAGATCTGGTGAGGAGGTGTAATGGGACGCTGCTTTCTGAGATGTAAGGTGGTGTTATTTTGTACTCTAAAATCCTCCGTATGTAAATTTAAATTACTTCTCATTTGGGAACCAATTAGAATAGGTCCAGCCCTTGCATTTTTTTTTTCTATTGTATGTCCCACTCTATTCCTGCTGTGGCATCTGAGCGTATAGCTCTCACTCTCTACCATGGGACTTCCGTGTACTCCAGGGCAGAAACTCTTAATTGATCCTTGTATACCCACTACCTGGCATGGAGGAAATAGTGCAGTAGTAATAAATAGTAAGTGTACAGCTTAATGAAAACGATGAATGAATCTCTACAACAGTTTATAAACTTTTTTTTCATTTATTTAAATGTTTTTATTTAAAAAAAAATTAAAGACCTTCATGGCACAACTTCTTCCCAGCACAATTATGTTTTAGTTATACCAATTACAATACAGTTACAATCATTAAATCAAGGGGGTGGGGTAGGAACTTCTGACTTCAAACTTAAAAGAGAGGGGGTTGCACTTCAAACAAAGTTAAAAAATACTTTAAAAAACTTCAGACTAAATTTTTCAGACTAAATGCCAACACAACTGTTTCATATTGGCCATTCCGATTCCTGCCATCTAGGCAGTGCAGACACAGGTAGCGCTGAGAAATAGTGTCCCAATACAAGGTATACATATGAGGTCATTTACAACAACACAGAAGTTGTTACTCTGTAACCTTTGCTCCGCTCCCCACCCCAATAGGGTCTTTGTTCTCTCTCCATGCTTCTGCAGTAACTCTTTAAGTAGCATTTAAAAAACTTTATTTTAAAAGGCTCTTGGGTGGCACTTCAGAGTCCTGTGCATTCATACTTTAGAGACTTAATATTTAATTGTGTTCATTGCTTCACACTCTATTAAATAGTAGTACCATGATCTCTTACTTGATTTTAGCCAGAGGGGGCAGGAAGGAATGGAGTTGGAGAGTCAGCTTGACAGAATCTCCATTCTTGGAGAGATCATGGTAGTTGTACGAGGTCTGATGGTGAAGTTCACAAACTGATGAAAAAGTGTTCCATACCTCATTGCTGAATATCACTGCAGTCACCTTTGAAGAACTGCCTTTGGGAAGCTATGCACCAGTGCCAGTGCCTAGTCCATTCTTCAGAGCTATTTTGGAATTCTTTTTCTGGAATGGTCATCAGAGCTGTTGTTGCAATAGGAGGTCTGACAATTAAGTTTGTGAACTAATCCTAGAAAAAGTGCTTTATAAGGTGGATGAGGTGATGGTGTCAGGGCACAGCTTCCCCAGGGGAGCACTGCAAAGGTGACCCTAGTGATAATCAGCAAGGAGGTATGTAGCACGTTAGGATAAGTTCACGAACTTAATTATACAACCTCAAATGTGCTGTTTCCAGTATTTTTTGGGTACTGGATTGTGGTGGAGGAGTTATGCCTATCTCGCCCCTCCTCATTTGCTTTTTTTTTTTGGGGGGGGGGGGGTTACCACATGGGAATTTGTGCCTCCTCTTAGTATCAATTTGTTATTTTCCTCACAGAATTAATACAGTCATTCATATATGCTGTTTCTCTTAGCCCACAGATGATGCTAATGATTTCTTGAAAAATTCATTATTAGAATCTGATAGTGCTTTTATTGGTGAGTATGTTTATTATATTAATGCTATATTATTTAGATATTACACAAGTACACTTATATTTCTTTCAAAATGCCTTTCTCCATACTTGCAAAACCAGTACTGTACTCTGTTGTGCAAGCTGATAAAAAAATATTTTCTCATACTATGTTAAATAAATGTAATCATCAAATGTGACTTATAAAAGTTTTCAAGTCAGAATTACTGAAATGAATTTTAAAAGTCTTAGGCATAGTTGACCAAAAAGCCAAAAAAAACCCCAAAAAAACCCCAAACAACCCTGTACATGAATGTTCGTAATACCTTTATCTCTGATATCCAAAACTGGAATCAGCCCAAATGGCCTTTAACAGATGAAAGGTCAAACAAAATGAGACATCCGTATTACAGAATACTGCTCAGCAATAAAAAGGAGCAAACTATTGAAACATGCAATAACTTGGATGACTCTTAAGGAAACATGCTGAGCAAAAAAGCCAGTCCCAGTAAGTTACACACCACATGATTCCATTTACATTGAGGACAGACTAGTGGCTGCCAAGGTTTGGGGGTTAGGGAGAAGTATATATAGTCAGAAAAGGGCACCAGGAGGGGGTTCTTGTGGTTTTTTAGCTGACATCTTGTTTGTGGAGGTAGATACACAGATGTAAACAGGTAGTAGAATCGTATAGAACTTAATACACACATGCAAACATACATCTGAGTATAGGTAAAATGCTAGATTCTTATATAAGGCTTGTGGGTTTTATCAGTATCAATATCCTTGTTGTGAGATTATACTGTAGTTTTACAAAATGTACCATTGGGGTAATCCTGGCAAAATATAAAAGGGATCTCTTACTATTTTTTGCAATCACATATAAATCTACAATTATCTTAGTAATTATTCCAGTTAAAAACATAGGAATATTTAGTTTTAGAAGATATGTGAGGGTACTGTGGGATCTTTTTTCTTTAATTACTATAATATACCCTTGTAATTATGTACTTTGATAATAAGTGTTTCTACTATCCTAAGACCACCAAAGAATTAATTCTTTCTTCTACATTTTAATTGTGTTTCATAAGAACTACTTCAGATTTTTTATGATAGAAATTCCTAGTTGTATTTCTTAGTGGTTTTTTTTCCTTTAGAAATTGCATTGTGGAGAGGGAGTACACGAGCTGGCAGGGTATGATAAAGATGGGAACATAGCTCGTCTATGGAAGCATCAGGGAAATGTGACCTGTCCTTCATAACAATGAAGATAGTATGGGCCACTCAAGACAGTGTCTCAGAATACTTCATTATGCTAGACCAGAGATACAGCAGTCTGTCTTTTTGGTTAATGGTTATTGCAAATGTGTCATAGTCATGACTGTGTTAACCACTGTTCTAATGAACATAAGGCTGCTGGTTTCGTGTTTTAAAAATAATTTTTAAAAATTATACACATAAACATAAAATTTACCATCTTAACCATTTTTAAGTGTACATTTGCATGGCATTAAGTACCTTCATATTATTGTGTAACCACTATTACCATTCATCAGAACTCCTCATCTTAAAAACTGAAACTCCTCATACTAAACAACATTCCCCATTCCCTTATTCCTCCATCCTCCGGCAACCACCATTGTACTTTCCATCTCCATGAATTTGACTATTGTAGGACTTCGAGTAAGTGTAATCATACAGTATTTGTCCTTTGATGACTGGGTTAAATCACTTAGCATAATATCCTCGAGGATCTTCCATGTTGTAGGTATGTGTCAGATTTTCCCTTCTTTTTAGGGCTGAATAATGTTCCATTTTATGTATGTACCACATTTTGTTTATCCATCCGTCTGTTCACACAGTAACAGATCCAAAGTAAGCAGAAGAAAGCTGCTTTCACCTTTTGGCTATTGTGAATAATGGTACTAAGAATATGTATATACAGATAGGTGTTGAAGTCACTGCTTCCAATTCTTTTGCAAATATACCAAGAGTTGGAATTGCTGGATCATATGGTAATTCTGTTGGTAATTATTTGAATAATCACCACTCTATTTTCTGCAGTGGCTGTACCATTTTATTCCCACCAACAGTGTGTAAGAGTTCTAATTTCTCTACATCCTTGTCAACACTGCTCTCTGGGGTTTTTTGCTAGTAGCCATCCTTGTAGTTGGAAAGGGATATCATTGTGGTTTTGCTTTGTATTTCCATAATGATTAGTGATGTTGACTACTGGTATATCTTTGGAGAAATGTCAGTTTAAGTCCTTTGGCAATTTTTAAATTAGGCGGTTTGGGTTTTTATTGTTATTGAATTGTAGGAGTTCTTTATATTTTAGATATCACCCCTTATCAGATACAGGATTTACAAATGTTTTCTTTATAATTGTCTTTTTATTCTGTTGATTCTGTCCTTTGATGCATAGACGCTTTTAATTTTGATGTAGTTCAATGTATGGTTTCTTTTGTTGCTTGTGCTTTTGGTGTCCTATTCAAGAACTCAGTGCCAAATCCAAAGTCATGAAGCTTTCCTCCTTATTTTCTTCTAAGAGTTTTATATTTTTAGCTCTTATATCTAGGCATCTAACAACAGAGTGTCGGAACATAGAAGGTAGAAACTGATAGACCTGTAGGGAGGAATATACATCCACTGTTACGGTTGGAGATTTCAGCACTTCTCTTTCAGAAATGGACAGATACAGTAGTAGGCAGAAAATCAATGAAGACATAGTTGAACTCAGTGCCATCATCAGTCAGTGGTGGCCATAATGGACACCTGTGGACAATTTCATTAATAACAATACATATTCTTCTCAAGGTCACATGGAACATTCAGCATGGACCACATTCTGGACCATAAAACAAAATATAACCTCAACAAATTCAAAAGGACAATGTTTGTCTCAGACCACAGTGGAATTGAACTAGAAATCAAAAATAGACAGCTGGAAAATCCCCAAATACCTGGAGATTAAACACCACACTGCTAAGTAACACATAGGTCAAATGAATAAATTAAAAAATATATTGAGCAAAAGGAAAATACAGTTTATCAAAATTTGTGGGATGTATCAAAAGTAATGCTTAGAACAAAATTTGTTATTGAATGCATACATTAGAAAAGTAGAAGGATCTAGAATCAATAATCTTAAGTTTCCACATTAGGAAACTAGAAGAAGAGGAGGAAAATAAATCCAAAGTAAGCAGAAGAAAGGAAGTAATAAAAATTAGAGTAGAAATCAATGAAATTGAAAACAAAATCAATAGAGAAAAGCCGTGAAACCAGGAGTTGATTCTGTGAGATCAGTAACATTGACAAAACCTCTAGCCAGATAAATAGAGAAGACTACTAATTATAAATATCAGAAATGAAAAAGGGGATATGACTGCAGATCCCCTGGACATTATAAGGATAGTCAGGGAATACAATGAACAACTCTTATGTCCACAGATTTGATAACCTAAATAAAATCTAGCTGTTCATGGTAACCCAGCACACTGTAGCTTGTCAGAGGAGAAATTCCTCAACTTGATAGAGAATATATAAAAAAACTCTACCGCTAACATGGTACTTAGTCACTAGTAACTAGAAACTGATCCACTAATATCAGAACAAGGCAAAGATGTCCTATCTGACCATTCCTTAACATTATACTGGATGTCCTAGCTAATGCAGTAAAGGAAGAAAAGGATCTAAAAGATGTCGTGATTGGGAAGGGGAGGAAGAGAACTGTCTTTGTTGACAGATGACATGATTGTGGAAAATCTGAATGAATTAACTAAAAATCTCCTAGCATTAATGAGCAGTTATAACAAGAATTGCATAATACAAAGTAGATATATAAAAGTTAATTTCCTATACACTATAGTGAACAAGTGGAATTTGAAATTAAAAGCACAATCCTAGCTGGGCGTGTTGGTTCCTGCCTGTAACATAAGCACTCTGGAAGGCTGGGGCAGGAGGACTGCTTGAGGTCTGGAGTTCAAGAATAGTCTGAACAAGAGCTAGAGCCTGTCTCTACTAAAAACAGGAAAATTACCTGGGCCTTGTCGGGGGTGCCTGTAGTCCCAGCTACTCAAAAGGCTGAGGCAGGAGGATCACTTGTAGCTAGGAGTTTAAGGTTGCTGTGAGCTATGCTGAGGCCACGGCACTCTAGCATGGGCAAGAGAATGAGACTCTGTCTCAACAAAACAAGGTAAAACAAACCCAACCTCCCCCCCACAGTACTGTTACCTTAGCACCCTCCAAAAGAAATAATGAAGTATAAATCTAACAAAAAATGTGTTAAGATTTGTCCAAGTATAACTACAGAACTCTGATTAGAGAAAACTAAAGAACTAAATAAATGGAGAGATACTCCTGTTCATGGACAGGATGACTCAACATTGTCAAGATTATCCATTCTTCTCAACTAGAATGAACTCCTAAAACATGGTACAACACAGACGAACCTCAAGCATATTATTGCTAAGTGAAAAGACACAGCAGGTTGTGTTGTGGAATTCCATGTATGTGAAATGTTAGGTAAGGTAAAGACAGAGCAGATCAGTGTCCGAGGCCAGGCATGTGGGAGTTGGGACTAGTTGACAAGTGGGCATAAGGAAGCTGTTTAAGAAAATGGAAATGTTGTGATGATTACACAACTCTAAATTTACTAAAAATCACTGAACTATGTACACTTACAGTGAGTGTATGATTAAGACAAAGACTCTGTCTCAAAACAAACAAAAATGGCTCTTGCGCTAGCTCTAGATTTTAAATGGTGTAAGTTTAAGACCATGTCCCCCTTTTGTGGCCCTTCTAGGTGCTTATGGTGAGACATATCCTGCCATTGAAGATGATGACTTCCCTCCATCATCACAGCTGCCCTCTGCAAGGGAGCGCAGGAGAAACAAATTGAAAGGACTGGACTTTGCAGTATGAAATACCTTTTTCATTTCCCCCCTTTTTCAGCTTAGAAGAATGAGAGGTCTGGATTCTGACCCATGCTAAATTTGTGCGATCCAGCAAATAGTGAGCACTCACTTGAAGTAGACATGGGCTGACTCTAGCCTCTACCATCAATTAGCTGGAGGTGACATTGGGAAGCTCTTTGAACTCTTCTGCTCCCCCAACTTCTTTGATGTAATATTTTCATCAGTCTTTTGGGGTGGCTGTAAATAGCGTGGCATCCTAAGAATATATGAATTTCAGAGAAGACACGAGAATAACTGGTACCATTTACTGGAAAGTCTGTTGTATCCTTGTAATAACCTAATTCTGTGATATAGGCATCATTTCCATTTTGGTCAAATGATTTTCCCAAGGTAATATAGACAAGAAGGCAGAGATTCAAATCCATCTTCTCTTCACTCTGCTCCACAGCTGTACAACATAGCCAGTAAGAAGTCGTCTTTGGACTACTGCGTGTCCCAACAAGTCCCTTCCTTGTTGGGTAGGCAGCTTTACGGTGGCACTAACTTTACTTGGAGCCCTAGGCAGTGTTGTCTACTTTGGTCTCCACAGATATCCCTTTACTGGACATTTCATATAAATGAGACCATATAACATGGTCAATTGTGATGGGCTTTATTGTTTTGTTTTGTTTTTTCATAGGTCATTCGTGTTACAGCATGTGTCAATACTGATTCCTCTTTATGGCTGAATGATTTTTCACTGTATGGATATTACCCCTTTTGTTTATCCAATCAACTGATGGACATTTTTGTTTTCATTTTTTGGCTATTATGAATACTGCTACTATTACATTCATGCAAAGGTTTTGGATGTTTTCTTTTGAGTGTATACGTAGTAGTAGAATTCTTGAGTTACATGGTCACTCTAAATTTAGTATTTTGGAGACCAGCCAGACTATTTTCTAAAGCAGGCACACCATTTTACATTCCCACTAGTAGTGTATGAAGGCTCTAACTTCTCTTAATCCTGGACATTTGTTACTGTTATCTTTCTTCTTCATTATAGTGCCTATTGAGGATGAAAAGATATCACTGTGGTTTTGAGGTGTTTCTCTAATGATGTTAAACATCTTTTCATGTGCTTATTTGCCAGTTAGAAGATGTATCTGTTCAGATCCTTCGCCAGTTTTTCAAACTGGGTCATCTTTGTATTTTGAGTTATAAGAGTTCTTTACACATTCTGGCTACCAGTCCAGCATCAGCTGTATGATTTGCAAGTGTTTTCTCCCATTCTGTATGATTTTTACTTTCCTGATGGTGTCCTTTGACAAATAGGTGGTTTTAAATTTTGATTAGGTCCAATTTATCTTTCTTGTTATCTAACAAACCATTGCCTAACCTAAGATCACTAAGATTTAATTAATTCAATGCATTTTTAAAATTTTTTCTCTTGAGTTTAGGTCTCTGATACACTTAATCTTACGAGTTTTAGGGGTTTGAGTTCATTCCTTTGCATGTAGACATCATGGTTCCACTACCTTCTGTTGAAAGGACTCTTCTCCTGTTGCATTTTGTCCGTAAATATTTCTGGATTAATTTTCTTCCACTGATCCATATGCCAATCTTTATGTTGTACCACACTATTTGATCATTGTAGCTAGACTGTCTCAGCCCTTAACTATTTCAATTTTTTCCTTTAGTGTCCTGGAATTCCTAAGTTTTATCCCAAATGGCAGCATTTATGTTATCTGAGTATGCGTGTATTCACAGGAGTCAAAATAGAAATGCTCCGTATCTTCATTTAGTTTGTCACAATGTGCATTTATCCAGGACATGATGATGTGTTGATTCATTCTGAACATACTTTATGTTAATGACCATTTCTCAAGTTCTGTTTTCTAACTGCAGGATAACAGTTGTCCTAATGTACCACCAGATGGTCTCTCTTTAAAATCAGTGTCCAGTGTAAATGTTGACCAGCTTAGAATGAGAAATGAGGAGCGAATGCGTAGACTGAATGAACTTCAAAATAAACCTATTAATACAGGTAAATAGCTGAGTTTAATTCCCTAGCGCAAATTTAAACTCACTTACGTGGAAGTTGTCACCAATGGTTGGGGTAGATGAAAAGAGAGTTTTGAAGTCTGTTGAGTTGTACATCCCAGAACACGGTTAACTGTCCAGCAGTGGCAGACCTCAGATTCTATCAGAGAGGGGTAACCATTTTAGAGTGGATTCTAAACAGATAAAATAGTTTTTGCTTATGAAATATATCCAACCTTAACTTTCAGCAGAGAAAATGCTTTAAGACTTTGAATTCTTTAGGTAATACATGTATCATAAACTTAGCCTCGCTTCTAAATCAAATAAAACTAGTTGTCTTATTGTGAGTGGACTTTTGTGATTTGAAGGTGAAAGCTTGTCAGGGAACACAAGGCAGAATGGTTCCTTAGCTAGTGAGCTCCTCTGCCAACCGTGAGCCCTTTTTTATATCAATCTTACTAGTCACTGGGATAATGTGACAGTTTCTTATTAGTAATAATAGTATTAATATTAGCAAATAGAATGTTTTGTGAAGTTACTCTTTAGTCTATGAAGCTAGACAAATTTCTTAAGATATTTTTAGATCCTATCTTTAATACTGTTAATTTTTAAAAGGTAATTATATAATCTCTGGCAGTCAAGGTGTGATTGTTTTGTTGTTGATAATGTCATACCAAATACCAGCCAACATGGAGAACAGGTGGAAGGGTACTTTTCCTCTCATACGTGAAAAAATGTGAAACAGTGGGAAAGGATGCCTTCTCTCTATAGCTAAAAAGCATTTTCTTTTCATTTCTTTTAAAAATAAAACACTGGATTTATATTTAACAAGGAGATATTTGAAAGAAGATAGAGCATTTGAAGAATCTACTCTTTCACAAGGTTTTCAATGTCTAAACTGCTTTTTTGCTTAACATTATCCTTTCAAACAGGAGCTTTTTGGTACGATGTGGATTGATTGCACATTAAACTGATTGCACATAACCCTTTTGTGGGCTAATCCTTCACAGACCAGGAGATAGAATTAAAAAAAAAAAAAAAAAAAAAAAAAAAAAGAAATTGACATCACAGGGTAGGAAGACAAATTTTCCTATTATTATACTTAATAAGTAAAATACAGATACATAAGTTGAGAGTACATCAAATTTAATTAATGAAACAAATTAAGAGCTACTGCTTAATAGACTAGACATGGCTTCTTAGATTAGGTATAAGAAAAGAGGTAATTTCAGGTGGCACCTGTGGCTCAAAGGAGTAAGGCACCAGCCCCATATACCAAAGGTGGCAGATTCAAACCCAGCCCCAGCCCCACGCAAAAACTGCAAAAAAAAAAAAAAAAAAATCAAGAAAAAGAGGTAATTTCATTCTAACTAGTGCTTTCCCAAAATGACTTAAATTTCCTTAGGTGGTGTGATAGATTGGATATCTTCCCTTACCTCCTTGCTAAGTTAAAAAATAAAAGGTTTGCATGATACTCACTAGGTTTCTCCTAAAGGTGACCATTACAAAATAAATAAAATTGCCCACATTCCTCCAGTCAGCTTAATGTTGGCAGAGAATCCTTGGATATACTTAGACTCCCTCTGCTTGCTAGAACCATGGAGTCCATTTACTCAGTTATGTTTTGTTTCACAAAATTGGCCCCTACCCCTAAAGTGGGAGGTCTGAACAAAACAGCATAGTTAGAATGTATCATAGGGAAGAGGACTACAGGAGACCTGTGTTTGTGTCACCCACTGCCATCTGCGTTACCTGAGTCATGTGTCTCTTGCCTTCTGTAGAGGACGAGAGTTCCCTGGTTGACCCTGATGACATCATGAAACACATGGTGGATGATGGTTCAAACTCTGTAGCAACCGAGCCCTGGCTCCGCCCTGGCACCTCGGAAACACTGAAGCGCTTCATGGCAGAGCAGCTGGACCAGGAACAGCACCAAGTTCCTGGGAAACCAGGACCTTTCACTTGGCAGAGCCTGTCTACTGCGCATGGTTAAAATAAATCTGTACCGGACCCAGTAGTGCCTTGTCCAGTGAAAGGAATGGTAAATCTGTACCTTTAATAATTTCTACTTTTTTCTCCTGCCTGAAGTTAGTTTTGTTATATTTGTATATAAAAGCATATTTTTTCCAAGATGTATTATGATGTATGTTATGTACATAAATAAAAGGCCATGATTATTGCATGTAACAAAGAGTACGCTGGTTTTACAGCACTGTAAACACACTTAAGTTTTATTCACCTTGACAGGCAGAATCTATGATGAGATAGTACACACAGGACAGTTGAATCCAGAGTACATTATTCTGTAATGAACTATAGTTCTATACAGTTCTGAGCTACATACATAAATAGAAGGCCAGAATTATTTTGCACAGTTATGCCATAGAGTGGTAATGAACTCTGGATTCAGCTATCATATGTATTTTATTATAAATTCTGTTTATCAGGATAAGGTGAATAAAACTGAAGTGTCCTTACAGTGCTATCAAATCAGAATACCCTTTGTAACACGCACATTTGCCACTGTTATCTATTAAGATAATTCTTTAGTGACTACACATGTTGTAGCTATGACTATTCAGTTGCTACATAATGAAAGAATCAAATGTGCTACTTAATTTTCCTGTTATTTGACGCTACTGATTCCATAGACATAATGGGAACTGTAATTGATTTTATTCTCATAAGCCATACACTAAATTTACACTTTCTGCCTCTACTTTTGTGCCAATGAATGCATTGTCTTACAGTTAATTTATGTGATTTGACTGCTTCTTGATAGAAATAAATTTTTACTTTTATTAACCAATATCGACTTCTTATATTAATTGGAATTTTTAGGTTTCTAGAGATTGAAGAGAGGTAAGAATACCCAGGGGTCAAGAAAAGAGACTTTGTTCCACAACCATGGAATAGTGAGTCAATTTTCTTTCTTTCTTTTTTTTGCAATTTCTGGCCGGGGCTGGGTTTGAACCTGCCACCTCCGGCATATGGGGCTGGCGCCCTACACCTTTGAGCCACAGGCGCCACCCCACGAGTCAATTTTCTAACCACTCTAAATGATACTTAAAAAGGATTCATTCAAATTTGGATTAGGGTGTTTAGCACTGAGAACTGAGAACACCCTCACACACTGCTTCCCTGCTTCCTCTGACAATGGTAGACAAGATCGGATAGTTTGCCACAATTTAATGTACCGCACATACTCGAGTATAAGCCGAGTTTTTTCGGCACAAAATTTGTGCCGAATTCGGTAATTTTGGACTACATATAAAATGTATACTCACTTTTCTAATTGAACCAGTGTTTGTTTTACTATTAAAGGAATTTTTTCTTCCATCTAAGAAGAAAAGCCTCTGGCTCCTCTAGGGAGCATCTTGATCCTATACCACTAAATAATAAACTGGCAGGTGGTGTGAGAGCACTTACCCTTAGACGGGACATGGCTCCCAGCTCTAGTATCCCACTGGGCTTGGACAAAGCTGTGTCTTAGGCTTAATGAATCTGGTACACTTATAAATGCATCACTAAATAACTGTTCATTATCTATGTAAAGACTGAATACTTTTTCAAAACCCTCTTTAAGTTAATATTGACATGTTCCATTTTTTTAAAATGCCATGTACCTACCACACAGTAGCATAACCAACTGCCCTGAAGGGAACTTCAGCTCCTTTAAGCATTCAAAACAGTGTAGCTTTATGCTGGGCACAATATAGGAAAAAACTATAAATATCGTTAAGTAAGTAGAATATGAGGGATGATCTAATATAAGCAGCTTGAAAGAAAAATTAGAACCAAAGAATCAGAACCAAAGCTCCGATTTGTAGTTCTGACAGAAAATGTCTTTTCCATAACTGTTTGGCTTTTAATGAAAAACCAGGAAAGAATCAATGAAACATGGGGCTGTGGGTTACACAGGTTTTGATTGCACTAATGAAATAATTCAAAAACTTTATTGACCTATAACCTGATTAGAATATGCCAGATGAGAATCAATATTGTACAGAAAGTTGTACAGAATTTTTACATAGAAAACTTTACATCTGTACCATATACATTTTATCCATCTGAAAAAATTTTCTACATCCACTATTAATACGGAATGCTTGACAATCTTGTCTTTTAACCATCAGAGCACAATTCACAGTATGAATACATTTCCAGTAAATCTAACCTCTGCAAACCATGCCAGATTTGTTATTTTAATATATTCAACATTAAATTCTGTACATAGAGTAAAATCTACATCACCCAAAGGAAAAGAAAGAATTGACACAACTGAGATTCATTCTGCAGTGATTCCAGTTTCGGTCCACGAAGGATCATTCTATTTTAATGGCTCATCTTTAGAAGCCCTAAGAGAAGTATATGTTACAGGTAGTTATTGTCAGTGGGATACTTTCTACCTTTTTTTCCTGTTGTTTATCTTGACATGTGTCAGCCACAACATCATCTGGGCATGTTAAAGTCTGGAAATTACTACCCCCTAAAAAGGGTAAAACTAAAAATCCCCACAAAATAAAAAAGACAAAGTTCAACCCAAATTTTTTTAGTGCATTTGACAAAATATTATGGGTATTTAGCAAATGAATAAGAAAATAAAGAAAAGGTGCAGGAAGAACTATATAATGTTTAAGATTTTTATATTACAGACCTGCATCTCTGTACATTTTCACAGAAGGATGATTACCAGTATCTCAGATAGCCTGAGTGTGCAAAAATCTTCAGAGTAAGAATACCATAGTTGCTAAATATCTTTTACTGTGAACAATAATCCCCCCTCCCCCAATTATAAACATTTTATCCTTCAAAATACAGCTCTCCTGAGTTGTACTTCTTACAGAAGTTCAATCTTTACATCTATAGTTCTTTGGGTAAGTTTCACTTCCACACCTGCCAAAAATACACAGGGCTCTCCCTGCCAGGAGGACAGGGAAGAACTGTGAGCATCAGCAGACTCTGTTTAAACATGCTTTCTGCTCAACATGAGCCCAACATGACACAAAGAATCCATCAAATTACTTAAAGGGACTGGAGTGTTGCAAGTTTGAGTAATCATTCTAAGCTCTTTACCAGTAACCCTCAGACACTGCAATTCGAAGAAATCATTTTCAGGTAGGAAACCTCAGCTCCAGAGTCCTTTTAAAAGCGGAGGAATGTAAACACCAACAGAAAAATATTAAGTTCCCATCATTGCTTGTTTATTCCAAGTTCCTGTTCCGGTGGTTGTGATATCTGAAAAACTACTCCGATTCGCAGGAAAAATCTTCTAAGAACAGCCCGAAGTTCAGGAATCAAGTCAAATTGCATAATTTCACATAAGAGAGGGTAGTAGAATGATGCATGAGCTTTAAACTGGGGGGAGAAAATGAATTTCTCCATTAGTAGTGCCTGCGTTGCAAAGTACAGAGCCTGAAACTGCCTTTCCATGAAACGCTGGGTGTGTGCATGGAGAGGGAGGAAAGGCAGAGGCTGCGACAAGCAGTTACTCTATGGATGACAACACTGACTGAGACGTTCTCAGAAGAGTCACTTAATACAAATATTTTTCACACGGTTAACTATTCTTATTGTGAAAACAATTTCCTATCACATGCCTTTGACAAACTTTTAGTAATTCAGCAATGTTTTTCCTGATAATAAGCAAAAGAAAGAAGCAGAGCAAGAGTTAACTAGAGTTGACTTTCTATAAGGTAAGGGTTATTGAAATTGTATGTATCTTTTGTTAAATAAAAAGTTTTAGGGAAAATTCTACTTAAATATAAAATAGTTGTAACTTCATAATGTAGTTACATCCTATAGTTACTTCATGTAGTTACATCCTGTATATAAACATTCTCTGGGCAAAGCTGTATGCATCCCACACGGAGAGTTCAGTTTACACCTTCACTCTGCCTCTGCTGTATTTCCTTAATCCTGAACACTAGTCGGCTGCCTATTTTCTCTTTCCTACCCCTCCAGGTCCCATAAGATCCAGGGGAGCAGTATGATATACTATGACAAGAAAGCAAGTTGTAGTGTAAGATGGACTGGGGTTTTGGAGTCCTTCTTGGCTACACAGCTGCTGGCAGCCTTAAGTCACTTCTCTAAGCTTCCCCAGCCCGCAGTCAGAGGGAAATGAATCTGGACACAGGACATGTGAGTGGGGGGTAAACACCGGCACAGCACCGAGGGGCATCAACTGCCCTGCCTCCACAGGGTCCCAAGGACCTAAAGTGTGAAGTATTAGGCCACCTGAGTTGGTATTTGAAAACCTATTCAGATTCATAGCAAAGCCACCCATTTACTTGTATGTAAGCTGTAAGCTGCTTTTTTTAAAGTGTAGTTTTAAAAATCTTAAATATGCATTTATATTTACAAGTATAGATTGTAGTTTATTTTACTGGTTTGCAGCCTGGAGCACAGGCCCAGGACTATGGGGGCGGGTGCAAGGTCACAGGTGGCTAGACAGCAGTTTTCAAAATGGGGGGAGAGAGGAGACCCTGGGGTCAGAATGGGAATTTCAATGTTGGGGGAACCCAGGAGGTTGTCGAGGTACTTAAAAGAATTCTAATTTCTCTTCTACTGAATCCCCTAGAGAACTGCTGATTGGAGAACAAAGCTAGGCTAAGGAGAAGAAAACAGAAGATGACTGAGGAAGACAGGCCTGGACCCCATGTGGTCCTGCACAGGCGGAGTGCTGCTTCATCTGCCTCTGAGATCGTGGGCAGCAGGTCTGGGACCTGACATCCATCCTGCCTTGAACTCACAGGCTGGAAATGAGCCTTGTACTTACCCTATTATCGCTTATCTTTAGAACTTTAGTTAGAAATAAAAGCAGTAAGTTAGTCCAGGCTTCCCGATGACTTTCTGATGTTAGAGTGAGGAAGTAACTCAGTGCTTCACTGCAGACACTGCAAAAGAAAAGGTTTCCCTTTAGATTACTTGCCCACCTGCGGGTCCACATCCTCACTGAGAAAGAACACCAGTTAATACTGTAACGAGTATTAACTTGTCAGATCCCAGCTGTCTGCATTAACTGCAGCATCGAAAACATTTACACATTTTTCAAATTAGGAAAAAAGCAACATATTAAAAGAAGCCATTGAGACTTAGCAAGAAACTCACATTTTCTTAAATTTCCAAGTTTCATGAGTTCAAACCTGCAATGTGGTCGACAGCACAGGTTGACAGCTCAGTGTCAAGTCCTAGGGCTGAAATCTGAGGTGACTCTCTTTTTACTGATTGTGAGGCTCTTGATCCTTCTGGTTCTTCACAATCTTACCCATAAAATGGGAAAACAGAAACTAGGAATCTCTTGTAATTCTAATATGTATCTAACTGGCCTCAGAACATCTACTGCCCAAGTAGATAACAAAAATACGATGCAGATGGCAGTATTCTTTTTGAATGTCATGTTCCCTCCTTAGCATGAGTTAATTTTTTCGTTGTCATGAAGGAAAAGAGAATTTAAAAAATTAACACCAAGAAAAGCTCCAAGTATTTTTTTCAAACTAAACACAGGAAGATTTTTCACTTTCACACATGATCTGTAAAAATAAGGCTATCTTATGACATTAGAAAGGCCTAAAAAATGATAGTGAAGTTTTTTAATTTTAAGAGATAAAACTTTGTCTTGTATGTTAGATGTTATCTGTTCACATGACACCAGCTGTACAAAGCACATCTGCCTACAAGACTATTTAATTTTCAGCAGCCCGCAAGGCACAGCGCTCTGCTTGCTCCTGCCAACGCTCCTTTTCTGCTCTGCACCACACAGCCACCTGGGTCAAAGGCACAAATCAGTCAAGAGTCTTACTTCAGAAGCCTCTGCTGGACCTCCTCCCAGGCACTGATGCGGCTCTCATCCATGTACATCCGGAAGAGAATGCGCAGCCCACAGGCCAGGCTGCTGGTCTCCTGCTTTAGAAGGTTGGGCTTGGACTTGCCTTTGAAGCCTGCAGAAAGGGGCAGTTTCTGGGATTAGCTTGGAAAGGCTTCACACGTGAAGGCAGGGAGGCGCATGGTGTGCACGCTCAGCTGCAGCTGCAGCTGCACCTGGCTGCACCCGGGGCACAGGATGGTGATTTCTGCTTACTATCGCACACCACCAACCCTTCAAATAAAACTGCATGTGAAGCCTACAGAAGGCACAGCTGCGCATGGTAGGGCTCCTGGCTCAGTGCGCGGTGGGGCGACCCCTAGTGGGTGAGACTGTGAACAGACCCACATGGAGACGACACATCTGGTCATTGTAGCATGAATGGTCCCAGCTGAATGGTGGCACCACTTGGGTTGAAGACTGGGAAAAAATAAGTAGGCACTACTCTTTCCAGAAGTTTGGTTGTAAAGGGAAGAGAATGAACAGACGCTGTTTTAAATAAAATAAGCAAACACAAGCAATGAACCCTGTATCTGATGCAGAGTTTGATGTTCAGTAAGCTCAGCCAGCATCTTTCTTTTCTTCAAACACATTCACCACACCACACCCCCAGCACTGTTTTGCACCTAACAGGCACTGAATATTTCTTAAATATTAATGTCAGGTTGATTTATAATAAGGTTTATTTTTGTATTTAAAATTTCTATCTTGTTCTAAAACAAATATACTTCCTGTCCCAGTACACTCACTTCTGTGTGAGGTGTGGACACTCCCGTAATCTGAGAGCAGCCACTCAGATACAGGCCAGGCTTGTGTGTGGGAACCTCACTCTTTCCCTCGATAAGAAGGCCCTGGCTGGAAAAACAAAATAAGGTGAAAGAATAGGTAGGCAGATGAGCCTAGCAACAGGCTGAATGAGCGAGGGAAAAACAAACCCACCCAAGGAGTTATATGGCTTACCAAAAAAAGACCTATCTTAAATTACCTTATTATTATTACCATTGAGGTCACAGTACACATAGGGACGTGGACAGATCTAATGCAACCAATGAAATGTGACAAACATCTTTATCCACTATGTGACAAACATCTTCATCCACTAACAGTGAGCGTTTAAGTGTGGGGCTTGGGCAGCTTACCTGCTTTCCACAGAGCAGTCCTCTGTTCGTTGTTGGAATTAAATGCTTTTGCAAATCTATGGGACTCTAATAAGCAGTCCAGCAGCTTAAACAGTTGTTGTGATGTTAAGAAGCGGTACATTCCTTGGTCCTGAGTATCAACTCGAACATCAAAGTCCACTTCATCTCTCTTGGGAAACCAGCACAGTACACACAGTCACGATCATTCTAGTAAATTTAGAACTGCATGTTCCCCATAGACCAGTTTTACAGTAAGCCACAGATACTCAATCTGCTGTATCTTAGCAGAAAGTAGGGAAGCATCCCCCTTCTGTGAACCCTTATCACCAAGTGCCAGCTCATGGGCCCAGCCTCTCCCTCTCTTCTAAACTCGTCTGGAATCAATGTACCATGATTTTAATTCTCCTTCACAAGCCCTTATCTCCCCTTTTTAGTAACTTCAGTAAGTAGCAAAACTGCCTATTCCACATCTGCCCTCACATAACCCGTGTGGCTAGAGGGAACAGATTGGTTTCTCTCTAAACGCATGAGATTAGGCACTGCCCAGTGCTGCTCCAGTCCATGTTCCCGGACAGCCAGCTCAGGTTTTCACTTCTCTTCAAGTACTTAAAATGTACTTCCCAAACTCACACAGTTGATGACTTTTCTTAACTCAGAAACTAGAAGCTAACAGACGAGATGTCCCACAGGTTCCTGTCCCCAATACACCGGCCTTCCTGCATCCACAGCCCACACCTGTGTCCTTCCCAGTCCCCCAACCCTGCTGCCACATGGGAACCATATGGGCTTCTACTCCAGGCAACCCCATCTCTGCATAAGGAACCATCACAGTCACTCAAAAATATGGCCCTAACAATAGCCCCTTCTCTTGAGCACACTCGTTTTCTCTCCTGGAGAGCTCGCATCAGCAACATGCAGCCACCTTACCAATCAGGTGAACACGATAAACCACAGCTGTCTTGACCGCCCAACCTCCCCAACCCCCATGCTCCTCCAGCTATCACCCCATGTTCTCTGTGTTCCTTTACAACAAAACTCCTCAAGAGAGTTACCAATATTTGCCACCTCCAAATCTCTTTCTCTTGGACCCATTATAATTATACTTTTGTCCTCAATATTAAAATTGAACACAATGTCAGGGTCACCAAAGTTAGAGGTCAATTCTCACATGTAGTATTATTTGACCTGTACCTGAGCACCTGACAAGCACTTGGTTGCATCCTCCTGCTTAAAACCCTTTCTCTGTCTGACTCGTAGGACACCACCGGGGCCCGCTATTCTCCTAGCCTCACTGATTCTCATTCTCAATCTCTTCCTGCTGCCTCCTCACTAGGAGCTGTGGAATGAGGCCCTGGGCTCCCTGACCTCCTCTCTGCTCCAGCCACACTCACTGCTCACTGACGGCATCCAGTCTCACGGTTTAAATGCCATCTGTGTGAGGAAGGCCTCCCCAACTGCCCTCTAGCCTGACCTGTGCTCTGAAGCCCAAGCTGCTTTAGCTAACTTCCTGCCTGCACACCTCCCCTCTCCTTACCTGGGCTGCAGCTAAGTTTTCCGCATCTTCCTTCTTACTTGTGGCTGGGAAGAACACGATGTTGTCGATGGTTTGGATGAGCTCCAGCTGCACAACACATTTAATCAACAGGGCAGCAAACAATTTTTGTTCTGGAAATTCTGTGAGGAAACCCCCCCAATGCACATGCAAACAAAAAATTATTTTGAATCCTTTATAATTTCTATGACATTATAATACTAAGGAAACATTACTTTGTATGCATGTATCACAGGACATACTGCTTTTGCACAAACTCAGTAAGTTTTAATTAATATTTTAAAAAGCCTTCAAAAAATCAATCTTAAAATAAAAATACCCTACATGATTCAGAACAATAGATATGTTCAAGATGGTTCCACTACAAATATTTTTAAGATTCAGGTTATTTTTTTTTTTTATTTATTTATTTTGAGGCAGAGTCACCCTCGGTAGAGTGCTATGGCATCACAGCTCACAGCAACCTCAAACTCTTGGGTTTAAGTGATTCTCTTGCCTCAGCCTCCCAAGTAGCTGGGACTACAGGCACCCACCGCAACGCCCAGCTATTTTTTGTTGCAGTTGTCGTTGTTTAGCTGGCCCGGGCTGGTTTCAAACCTGCCAGCCTCAGTGTATGTGGCTGACACCGTAACCACTGTGCTACAGGTGCTGAGGCATAGATTCAGGTTATTGTTTAATGAAATGTAACAAATGGGTAAAAACCTAAACTTAAATAACATTTACTGTAAACCCAAGTCTCATCTCTGAAAATAACATAAAAGCCTCTGAAAAAGATACTATGTGAAATGTGAAGTAATGGACAGCGGAGAATTCCCATCTCCCTGTGCAGCACCTGGCTGTGGCCATGGCACACGTTTTATTTGGATCCAGATTAGCAACTGTGACTAAAATTACTCCTTCATTTTCAATCAGCAAAAAAAGTCTATTAAAGAGTTATGATGAGCTCATTACTATAAAAGTAACCAAAACACAAAGTAACAAAAATGCTCCCCACAGCCCACATTCCTTATGTCAAATGTGACAGGAATATGCCCCTCCATCCTGAACAAACAATCTACCAGCCTGTATGGACATACTTACAAGGGAACGTTCTCCTTCACTGAGCTGCCTGCTGAGCAGTAACACAGGTGGGAGCAACAACTACAAAAGGGGTTTCAGGGCCCAGGTTCTCAGGGGCAGCTTTCCCAAGAGGCAGACAACTGCCCCAGGGAGCTGCCCGTTAATCAGTCTCAGGGCAATGGCTCCAGCCCTGGATGATTTACAATCCCTCACTTTCCTTCTCCTATAAAAGTACTTTACTACAAGTCCCCTTTTCTGGCACCAATTTCTAGAAGTTAAATTCATGCTTTAGGGATTGGTGGGGGAGGGGCAGAAAAATAACTTGCTTAATTTATTCTTACTGAGGTCATTACTAAAGCCGCCTTTCCAGATTATTTTTCAGAAATGCTGTTTTGTTTAACATTTAGTTCTTAGCACCACGTCTCAAGTTATAAACAAAATAAAACAAACCCCCCTGAAAGTCCCACGATTGTCTCTTCCTCTCCAGTGAGTTCTCCACAGAGGAACATTCCCTCCTTCCTTCCAGTTATTACAAACATCTCAGTCCCTGGGGCAACATACTCCTGGCAGCACCTAGGCTCCAGGAGAGACTGAGCAGCAGGCAGAGTCTGAGAAGATGAATCCTCACGAGTTCCACTGTGAGTTGCTCACGGGTGTGGACAGCTGTCAGCAGGGCCCCAGACACTTCTGGTGATCCCAGGAGTCTGGCAGACAAGGCTGTCCTCTGGACAGGTAAGCAATGCCTCTCCACACTTCTGGTACCCTCTGAGAACTAGACAGGGACCCTAACTACACTGGCTGGTCCCATACCAGCAGGGACTAGCAGCACATTTACAAACAATATCTACACAGACAAATTTTATTCGTGTCATGGTCTGACACTGCCAGAGTTATAAAAGACAACCATTTTACTAGGTCACCACACAGTAGACAGCAAAGCAGAATTTAAGTATGTGAGACTGGAGGTACTGAATGGAGACCCAGGGAGCAGTGCAGTTTTCTGGCAGGGTGCAGAAAGGGTAAGGTAGAGCTGCTTAACAGACTGGGGAAGTATTTAGATCTGTGCTCTCAGTCTTATCTCGGAACAGGAAGGGCAGAAGGCATCTGACAGGAAATACAACCGTGAAAGGGCTCACGGGAATGGAGTGGCCATCTGTCTTCCTTCCAGCTTCACCTCTTCTGAGTCAACAATTCTAGGATGAACCTTACCAAGAAACCTTCCAGGGGAGTGAGATTAGGAGGCCTGGCATAAGAACGCATGTCTGAGTCCACAGCCCTGGGTTGCAGGAAAATGGAAGCTTTGTCCCAGGAAAAAGAATATTCCCAGATTAGCCAAGTGAAAACTTCCTGAAGTGTGATCGCCAACTCCTTCCCTCACAAAGCTCGGTATACTTAGGTTCAGTGTTGGGGCTGAGAATGAGAAAAGGCACTCGCTATTCTGTCCCCTGGCATTTTCTGGTGCACACTGAAGCTGCAACGAATTCCTACACGAACCATTCTGTTCTCAGGAGAACAAGAATAAAAAATAAAAATAGGCCACTCACCACCACCTATCTCCCTTTCAAGAAGATAGCAAGATATAATGACTAAAGCTAGAAGTTTCTTTGAAGTAGGATACCAACGTTTATCTTTTCTCAAGAACTAGGATTAATAAAAAATTCTCTGGAAAAAAAATTAAATCTAAATGGATCAATAATTTAAATATAAAAGCTAAAAGAATAAAATTCTTAGGACATTGGGGAAAATCTTCATGGCCTTGGATTTGACTACGGATTCTTAGTTATGACACCAAAAAGAGAAAGGGAAACACAAAAAAAACTGGACTTTATCAAAACTGAAGACTTTAGTACATCAGAGCACCTTGTCCAAAAAAGCAAAAAGATGACTTACAGAATGGGAGACAATAAATAGTCGCAACTAATTTATCTGATAAGGAACTAGTATCCAAAGTATGTAGCAAACTCTTAATAATTCAACAATAAAAAGACAAATGATTCGATTAAAAATGGGCAAAGGACATGAACAGATATTTCTCCAAATAAGACACACATCCTTTTTAGTGATGAGTGTAAAAGGCCAATATGCACATGAAAAAATGCTTTTTAATATCACTAATCATTATTATGGAAATGAAATGAAAACCACAATGAGGTACAATTTCTCACCCGTAGGATGGCAGTCTTTGAAAATACAAAAAAAGGCCTGGCAAAATTGGAACTGCTGGTAAAATGGTACAGCTGCTGGCTGTAGAGATTAGTTTGGTGGTTCTTTAGAAAGTAAACATAAAATTACCACATGACCCAGCAATTCCACTCCTTGGTATATATGTAAAAGAAATGAAAACAGGTGCATGGAACCAAATAATACTGTGCACAAATGTTCCTAGCAGCACTACTCACAATAACCAAAGGAAGACCAAACCCAATGTCCAGCGCAGGTGAATGGAAAAACAAAGCAGAATAGACATACAATGGCCTATTACAAAACAATAAAAAGAAATGAATTACTAACTCATGCTACAATTGGAATCTTGAAAACATTATAAAAAGCTAGACACAAAGGTCACATTTTGTATGATTCTATTTATATGTAATATCCAAAATAGCCAATCCATGAACACAGAAAGCAGAAAGGAGGCTGCCGGGGCCAGGGCAGGAGAGACTAGGGATTGGCTGCATAACGGATATGCTGTTTGAGGGATGAATGTATCTTGGATGCAGACAGAGGTGGTGGCTGTACAACACTGTAAATGTACTAAATGCCACTGAATTGTTCACTTGCATGTGGTTACTGCTGTTATGTAAATCCCCCCTCATTTATATTTAAAACATTTTTTTAAATTTCAGAATATTACAGGGGTACCTATGTTTTGGTTACAAGACTTGCTTTTGTACATTTGAGTCAAAATTATAAGCATGCCCATCACCTGGTTTGTGTGCATTATATGTGTTAGCTGTGAATTTTCCCTTCCCCTCTTGCACACCTTATTTTTTTTTTTTTTTTTTTTTTTTTTGAGACAGTCTCACTATGTCACCCTTGGTAGAATGCTGTGGCTTCACAGCTCACAGTAACCTCATGGGCTTAAGCGATTCTCCTGCCTTAGCCTCCCAAATAGCTGGGACTACAGGTGCCTGCCATAACGCCCAGGTATTTTTTTGTTGTAGTTGTCGTTATTTAGCTAGTCCAGGCCGGGTTTGAACCCACCACTCTCGGTGCATGTGGCTGGCGCTGTTAAACCACTGTGCTATGGATGCCAAGCCCACACCTCAATTTTTTATAAGTGCTTAGAGTACTTTAAGGACTCCTTTAAGGAGGTAGCAGTCTTTCCTAGTTACTTCAGCAAATGAAACCCAAAGAAATTCTGTTTTGTAAGCAAAGGAGAGCCCCCTAGTTTGTGAAAAGGAGTGAAAGAATAAAGGTGGCATATGGACACCAGTGTGGAGCTGTGGGTGTGGGCGGCAGTGAGCGCAATGAATATAGGCAGACTGAGGGGGGACAGGGGGTCCATGGGGAGAGAAGATTGCTCCCTAGTAGGCAGGCACTCCTGCTCAGAAAGCATCATTCCCTCACTACTTCCCCTTGCAGATGGGGGACGGAAGGCATGTTAAGCCTCATTTTTGCAGAGAGGACATGGTTGCTATGCAGAAGGGGGTGGGGAGGGAAGATTTGGGTGCTTGACACAAACATTAGCTGAATGTACTGTGGGAAGAGCTGATGCTGCAGGTATCTTGACCTGCAAAACAGCGTCTATCAGAGGATGTCAGTTGGGGTAAATACAGTAAAGAAGGGATTACATCATCAATTTGCTTGTTATGCTTGTTAATCATAAAAGAAAAACCAAAAATGTCTTCCCTTTCCTACATTAGACACTATTTTTATTTAGAGAAATAACTCACTTGCTGTTGATTTAGTTTTGCTGACTTCTTCATTCACAGTAGAGACAGAAACCAGTGGGGCTTGTTGTCTATTATCTGCAGATCTTGGTTGAATAGAATCATGAATATCTACAGATTTCTGTGATATCGTATCCTAATAAAATAAAAAATTAAGTATAAGTTGGGTGAATAAACCTTATGGATGAAAATATTTTCTATTATGCCATTAAAATTATATTCTGTCCTTACAAAATGACATTCTATATGTTACAATTATACACACAATGAGAAAAGTATGTCACATTACTTGTACCTACATAAAAGCTAATAGTCTTTCAGAGAAAAGCTTCCTCTGACCCTCACTGGGCTCAAGGCCTGACACCATCCACCAGCAAGAGATAAAAATGCTAAACTTCACTGCGTGGAAAAACTAGTCAGCAATACTTGTCAGTGTTCATGAAATCTAAACAGAATGCACATTTGGCAGAGAGGAGGGGCTGAGCTGAGGGAAGCTTTACAGGACTGAGTTTAAGAACAAGAAAGGTTAGTGTGAAGGTCACTGCCTAAAGTGTGGTGGCAGGGAAAAAAACTGAACACTGATGTCCAATAGAACTACCCAGAAATTCTACTCTAGTAGAATAATATAACCCCGGAAAAATGATTTATTTTTCCTACCTGAGGTTTTCTGATCTGAAAATGGCAGAGAACTACAGATAAGAAATCCAGAACCACAGCACAGTGTCAGGCAAGGAATGGCAGCTGATGCTATTACTAGTCCAGCTTTATTTTGTTTGAACAGTACAGTCAGAGAGAGAACTTGGCTTTAGGAGATGTGCTGAGCTCCTTCTATTCTGAGGTAACAGTCCCAGCCTACTGCAACCCTGTCTGGATTTATGAAAGGAAGATGGGTCTGAGAGACAAGATCTCCAGTAGAATCTGCACAGCTGACCACTCCCTACACTGATCACCTCCTTAAGCTGACCTAATTTTTACAGACTGGACATGCACTACATGTACGTGTCAGTACAGCAGGCTGAGTTACTTATGGTGACCAGTTTGTCACAGTCCCGTAGGTGGTCATCTTACAGAGGTTACACTGTAGTGTTAATCAAAATAATGTCTTAGCTGGGACTTAAAATACCATAGTTTATGATCTTTCCATTTCTGTGCTGCACAAAATAGGGATAATATACTAAACCAGGTCTACACGACTGCTGGAAAGATCAAATGTGAAAATCTTTTAAACAGCAAAGCACTATCTAAAGCCATATCACGATTACTGTGATGGCTATTACCTATTTTTGCAAGTGTTTAACACTTAAGAATCTTTTTAGTATTTATATTTGAATATCATGGCCAGCCTAAAATACTTTTTTCCTTCTTTTCTCTTTTTTTTTTTTTTTGCAATAAGACATTTCATTGTCATGAGATACATTTTAAATAAAATTTTACATGTAAGAATGCTTATAGCAACACTTTTAAGGAAATATCTATTGTTTAAAAAATTACTCAAATACATTAAGTATACATTTCTTTTATATATTTTTAAGAAGAAACTAATCAGTCCTTAGAATTAAGAATGTAGAAGAGAAATGAAAGCAATGATTTTTAAATTGCCTTGGTCACTGGCACTTTTGAAATCAACACTCTGATGATTTCTAAGCAGAAAACTAAATATGCACAAAAACTAGGTCATAAAATCAGGGGTTTGAAAATCTTCCTCTGTATATGAGGAATTCCTGAACACCAGGTTCACTGTTTCTCATACCTCTGCACCCCTTTAAAAAAGGACACTTTAGTGGAAAACAAGGAGCACCTATGAAAAAAATCTTGATGCACTGATGTGGCAACATCTCCTAACTATTCCAAATACAAAAAGTCTTTAAATAATATTATTATATATATATAAATGCACAGAAAACAGATGGGGGGGAGATACTCTACAGTATTAAATACTGGGGTTGGGGTAAGTAGTAATGTAAAAAGAGACTTTTTTTTTTTTTTTGAGACAAGTATCACTCTGTTGCCCTGTGTAGAGTGCCCTGCCATCATAGTTCACTCAACCTCAAACTCCTGGGCGTGAGCGATCCTCCTGTCTCAGCCTCCCGAGTAGCTGGGCCTACAGGAACCCACCACAACACCCTGCTATTTTTTTCCCATTTTTTTAGTAGGGACAGGGTTTTGCTTTGCTTTGCTTAGGCTAGTCTTGAACTCCTGAACTTGAGCAATCCATCTGCCTCTGCCTCTCAGAATGTTATGATTATAAGTGTGTGCCACCATGCCCAGCCCAAGACTTGTATTTTTTTATGCCATATTCTTCCATACTGTTCAGAGAGAAAGAGAGAGAGAGAGAGAGAGAGAAAGAGAGAGAGAGAGAGAGAGAGAGAGTGCTAAAAAGTCTATATACATTTTAAGAGATGTTATCTATGCATTAGTTTTAGAAGTTGAATTGAATATTATGGTAGCAATGTATATATAGTATTACGTTCTCTCAAAAGATGGTGTTAATCAAATACATAAATGCCAGCATCATCATGTGACAGAAAGACCATCAGAGAACATGGTGGAAGAATAGTTATCAAGGAGCAGAAGACAATTCTGAAGTGGTATTTGAAATGTGAGAGTGTTGTGGAAGTATGTTGAAAACGGAGGCTTGAGTGTGCAATAGAACTTCCCAGACACCTAACAACTGCACACACTTGTGAGAAGTCTGAGACGCATGGCACAGTGAGTCATATGCACAAGGGGAGACCCAGGAGGCCTCACAACTGCTGCTCAAACAGTTGGCTATAATTACAAGCATCTGGATGCAGATGGACACTTCAAGTACCTCTTGTAACTGCAGAAGTCAAATGTGACTTGCATTCATCTTTGGTTATTAGTATATATTGAGTATTATAATTTTAATACAGTTAAGGATTTTCCTTTCTTAAAATGTGTGTATGCACGTTTGTATTTATAGTGAAAGGGCATTTTTCTATTCCTGATTTTTAAAAAATAGTCCTTGAGCACACCGTAAGAAATAACTCAGCTGAGAAAGGCAGTGAAAAAATACGATAATTTATTGGCAAAATGTAAGTAGTTGAGAGGAGAAGAGAAAGACAAGAAAGCAGAGTAAAGGAAGAAATGGTAGAGACCAGGAGTGCCAGCAGCAGTAGCAACAATAAGCAGCTGTTAAGGGCCCTAGAAGCCAGAGAGGACACTGCAGAGCTCAGAGGGGCCAGGCAGAGAAGAATCCACGGGCAAAGCAGAGCCACAGTGCTGGCTTTACACAACTTGATTTAACCCTCAGCCTTACTTTACTAGCCAAGGGTAAGGCCACAGAAGTAGCCAGTGCAGAGCCAGGTTCTGACTTG
Source organism: Loris lydekkerianus (assembly GCA_963574355.1). Taxonomy (NCBI): domain Eukaryota; kingdom Metazoa; phylum Chordata; class Mammalia; order Primates; family Lorisidae; genus Loris; species Loris lydekkerianus. Next base: position 45,001 of record CAUYPK010112244.1, read on the forward strand.
GGTTGCCATCAAGCCCACACCATAAATTCTACACCGTACAGGAGGGGAAACAAAACCAAACACCAGGGCAAGCTCCATTGTGCATCCTAAAATGCACAGGGTCTTCCCTGAGTGGACCACCTTCAGCAGATCAGTCATAGAGCAATATGGTCCCAGCATGCCAGATGTCACAGTTCTCAAGAACAATTTAGAACCATGTTTTTCTGTAAAATCTAAGTTTTAACCATCGGCAATTAGTTAATAAATGGAAAAGTTGTGGGAGAACAAGTTCAGCAAATGGGCATTAGTTTGCTATGGGGCCTCCTTAAAATTCAAGGGTATTAGTGCACATAAGTCCTATCGATTAAATAATTTAATAATAAAGTCCCGATTATTAATTTTACTATGATTTGGGAAAATATCCTTTTTTCTCCCTCAAGAAAACACACACTATAAAAATCCAGGGATAAATGGGCATTATATTTGCAAGCTACCTTCAAAGAATTCAAAAAATAGGGGAGAGGACAAGGAGAGATACAGGGAAGTGAGGAAAAAAACAGAAAGGGAAGATAAAGCAAATGATGCCATTTGGAGACATCTGGAGTAATGATTAGTTTTATTTGTCAACCTGGCTAGGACATACTACCAATGTTGGACAATTAAGTTTGTGAACTCATCCTAGAAAAAGTGCCTCATACCTTACTGCTGAGTATCACTGTGGTCAGCCTCAAAGCACTCCTCTAGGGAAGCTATGCACCGACACCAGAGCCTAGTCCACCCTTCAGAGCAGTTTGGGAACTCTTTTTCTGGAATAGCTATCAGACTGTCCTCGAATGAGATCTGACATTTGAGAACTCATCCTAGAAAAAGTGCTTTGAAGGGTGTGCTAGGCAGGGGCATCAGTGTATAGCTTCCCAAGGGAGTATTTCGAAGGTAACAGTAGTGCTATTCAGCAGTGGGTTAAATGGCACATTTCTAAGATAAGTTAGTGAATTTAATCATCCAACCTCATACTTAAGTCAATGGATGAACAATTAATTCAATTAAACACTAAGCTGTATTGCTGGGAAGCTATTTTGAAGATGTGGTTAACATTTATGGTTAGTTGACACTGAGTATAATCTGGGTGGCCCTCAGCCATCTGAGGTGAAGGCCTTCAGAGCAAAACTCAGGTTTTCCTGAGAAAGAAGAAATCCTGCCTGTGGGCTGCAGCTTCAGTTTCTGCCTAAGAGTTTCCAGCCTGCCAGGTCACCCTAAAATTTAAACTTATCAGCCCACAATCAAATAAGCCAATTTCTCAAAATCTCTCTCTCTCTCTCTCTGTATCCCCTCCTGGTTCTGTTTCCCTGAATGATACACATTTTGATGATATGAAGTGGGGTGCAATTACAACAAATACCTAAAAATGTGGAAGTGCCTTTGGAATTGAGCAATGGAAAAGTTCCAAGGCATCTCAGAGAAAACACCTCGGATAGCCTTGAAGAGACTGTTCAAGGTCTCTTCTGGTACTTTCTCTTAAATCCTTTGAAAAATCTTTGCTTCATGTTCAGTATTAAAAAATTTAACCTGAGAATTCTCACAATGTTAAATGTGATTCTGGTGAGGAGTCAGAAGGAAATAAAATGTATGTAGAGAAAGTATCTACCACCTTAGAGAATATATCATGAATAAATTATTGGTACAAATATGAATGCTAAAAGTTGCTTCTGATGAGGTTTCTGAAGGAAATTGGGAATATGTCATTAGATAATGGAGGAAAGGTAATCCTTGTTATAAAGCAGCAGAAAACTTGGCTGGTTTGTGTTTAACTGTTGGGTGGAAAGTAGAATTTGTGAGTGATGAACTTAGGTAATTAGCTGAGGAGATTTGTAAGCAAAGTGTCAAAAGTGTGGCCTGGTTTCTCCTTGCTGCTTATAGTAAAAAAGAGATAAAAGGCACAAAAGAGGATTCTGGTGAGGAAATTGAGGGAAGAATCATTAAATAAAAGGAACTAATACCACTTGATGATCTGGGAGGATTTGGGCCTATGCAAATTGAAAAGGATGATAAAATTAGAAAATTCGCTGTTAGGAAAGTATCTTTGCAGACAAGGCCAAGGCTATGGCTGGACACACAAATGCATAGCAAGGAAGGCCACGTTTAGATGGAAAAGGAGACATGAGTGATGCATGAACAAGCTGAGAATGCCAAAGCTTGCCAATAGCTACAGGAGCTGGAGCATTTTCTCTTAGAGCAGGGGTGTCCAACCTATAGCCTGCCTGCTACATGATGATCTTTTGAAGACTTTTTTGGGGGCTTATTTGTGGCAATGGATTTTATGTATGGACACCCCTTCCCCTTCTTTTTGCTAATCAGCTTTCATTAGAGTTTGAGTATATAACATGTGGCCCAAGACAACTCTTACTCTTCCAATGTGCAGCAGAGAACAAAAAGGTCGGACACCCCTGTCTCAGAGCCTTTTGAAGGAAGGTGACCCTGTTAACCCTTTGATTTTGAACCTCTGGTATTTAGAACTGTGAGATAATACATTTCTATTGTTTTAAACTACCAAGTTTGGTCTGTTATAGCAGACCTAGGAAATTAACACACTGGATGAAGGTATACTGATGTTCTTTGTACTGTTTTGGTACCGTTCTTCATACTATTTTGGCAACTTTTCTGTAAGATGAAATTGTATCAAAATGAAAAATTTAAATAAAGATCCAATAATATCTTTGGTTTATCACGGAAATCCCTATGTAATCTGGTATCTTTCCCTTGGAACCTTTGAAAAATCTTTGCTTCGTGTCCAGTATTAAAAAATTTAACCTGAGAATTTTGAATAGCAAATAGTTCTTAAGAAGTGAACTCACTGCTATGGTTTGAATGTTTATTACATCCCTTCCAAAATTCATGCTTGAGGCTAATCCTCAATAAATAAGTGAAGTCTTTTGGAGAATTAGTGCCTTAAAAAAAGCTGGAGGGAACTAGCCAGGCCCTTTTTTGTCCAGCCATCCGCCATGTGAGGATGGAGCAATAAGGTGCCATCTTGAAACTGGAGGGCAGCCCTCAATAGATAGTGAAACTATCAGGGCCTTCATTGGAGACTTCTCAGTCTCCAGAGCAGTGAGAAAATAAATTTCTATCACTTATAAACTACTCAGTTTCAGGTGTTTTGTTATAGCAGGATAGACTTAAGACACTCCTATAAGAATTTAACCCATGGTAAAATTACCTGTCACAAATAATTAATTTAAAATATGCTTTACTTATTAAAACTTACCAATGGTTTTTCACTCACAGGAGATGGAGGTGGATTTGCAGTTTCTCCAGAAGTAGGACGCCAGGTCAAGAGCCTTTAAGATACCAAAAACACACTAATCATTGTGGTTTGGGGGAATGGAAGGAGAGTGCCATATGCTATATCGAGCATATTTTGAAATGTGCACAAGAAAGTCACAAAAATAAACCAAATAAATATATTCCACCTTTCACTAATGCTAAGAGCAATTTCCTGAAAAACAACTAAGAAAATTTTTTAAAATATGTGCTTCAGGAAGTAATTAAGTAGCATGTAACAGAACTAAAAGGGTAATCTGGTCTTAAGTTTTACATTAAAAATCACTTTCTGAAGAAAATTTTTTTTTTTTTTGCAGTTTTTGGCCAGGGCTGGGTTTGAACCCACCACCTCCCGCATATGGGGCTGGCACCCTACTCCTTTGCGACAGGCGCTACCCTCTGAAGAATTTTTGGAAACATTAAATCTACTTTTCCTAAGTATTAATGGCATCAAATGTTTTCCGAGGTAAGAATTTTTTAATGATTTATATTTTTTAAAATCCATAAATATTAAACCAAGAGATCAAAATTCATGTAATTCCTTAGATTCTATTTAAAAAAAATAACATATACAAATGAATAAAGCAAAATTTGGTACAAAAGAGAAATTAACTTATCATCCCTGAATTAGGTGCTTGGGGTAAAAAGATGATTAAGGACTAATCTCTTGTTTCTCAGCAGCAGGAGCTCTTGGGGAATGAGACAGACAGCGGAGAAACAGACAAATCTCAGTTCAAGAAGGGAAATGTTCTGGGACAGGTGTCTTCTAGTAAAGGATGCTTATTAGATGATCTCTATGATCATATATTATCCTGAGTGTATAATTCTATAAATTAAAACAGAAGTAGCTCTTATGAAAAAAATACACAGCCAAATGGGTTTCTGTAAAGATTTCATAGGGACAACAGCTAGGCAAGAATTCGTACTGTCTTTGACATAAGGGTCACAGACAAACTCTGACAGACCTGGATCATTTGTCAGTAACTCATATTGCTCCAACAAAAAAGCACACTAACAAGTAAGAAAAATTATATCACAGTTGGGAACAGACCCAAAGAAATGAATGTATGTCTTTTTAGTGTACTCCTGTCTAAAGTCTGCTTTTCTAGGGGAGTGTTTCTCTTATCTGACTTCCTATTTACTAGTGATTAGGATATTTGACAAAGAGATTTTAAGAGTTCACACATATTTAGTTAAGGTCAGGAAAAAGTTTATGAAGCTAAGAAATCTGCCATCTTAGCTTCATAATTTGCCATCTTCTGATGGCACAGTTTTATGTCAGTACAAGCCCATATGCTGGCATATTAAAAAAATTTTAAGGAAGAGTCTATCTGTAGATTTTTAATCTAAGGTAAAACTATGTGCAGAGAGCCCCAGGGTTGAACTGGAAGGTAAGCTCTCATCTATCCTACAAATAATCCAGGAGCTATTAGAGCCTGTTTATTAGAGACTACAAAGTACACCTACAAATAATCCAGGTGCTATTAGAGCCTGTCTATTACAGACTACAAAGTACACCTACAAATAATCCAGGAGCTATTAGAGCCTGTCTATTAGAGACTACAAAGTATACCTACAAATAATCCAGGTGCTATTAGAGCCTATTCCAGACTACAAAGTACACCTACAAATAATCCAGGAGCTATTAGAGCCTGTCTATTACAGACTACAAAGTACACCTACAAATAATCCAGGAGCTATTAGCTAGACTGTCTTAGTTTCCCCATCCATAAACAATACCTCACTCTAATTCAATTGCAAACTTATTCCTTAAAGAAAGATCACAATTGACTGTAAAATATAATATCTGTAAGCAGATTTTCTTTATATTATTACATCTATAGTAAGTATAAATATATTGACTTTTTTTTCAATTTAAAACCACTAATTGATTTGATCTGGACAACCAAAATATTATAAAAGACAGTGGAATCATTTCAGTGACCCAAGTTTTGGATAATCAGACTAAAGATTTTTGCTTACAAAGAGTTTAATTCACATATTTGGTATGGTTTATAGGCGTTTGAGTTGTAATGAATCTGAAACCATGTAACACTAAGTCATGCCTAAAAGTATATCTGTTATAAGAAATCACCAGTCACTACCAAACTTTAATCACTAGTCATTATCAAACTCATTCAATATGCAAACATAAATGTAAAGATATTTAAAATCTTACGCATGTGGGATTGTGGTTTTGAAGATATCTAGTGTGCAGTTACAAGTTTTATCCCAGATTTCTAGAGTAAATTTTTCACCATTCAGAATAACAACATTCTCTAAGCAGTTTGTCCCAGATCGTGCTAACTGTTCATTGTCTAGGAAAGAAAAGAACAATTCATATATAAATTACAAGGTTCACTTTTAACACTTTGTATCAATATCTGGTACTGACCTACCTTGCTGCACACACCAGTAGAGTTGGGCAAAAATATCATCTAAAAGTACATCACTGAGTACTTCTAAATATTGGGTGAATACATCACAAATTGCATAAAGTGCATGATTGCAAGTTGTTGTCATCCATTCAGCTTTCTGGGGAAAAAAGTCATTAAATGAAGGTCATACCATTCATCAACTAGTAGAATTAAAAAGAAATATGTATGCATAATTCAAATATCAGACTGTCCGTTTTCCTTACTTCCTTCGAGAACATTACATTCACCTCAACTTAAAATCTGTTATCTATTTTTCTTCATTACCCCATAACCACCTATGTATAATGCCATTAAAGTATTTTCTATACTATTTGTTTTGATTATTAAAAAAATTATCACTGCATTATTTTGATATTGTGACTTTTCAGTCCACATGAACAACAGTTGGCCTTATAGAATATGACAATGAGAGAGAAACAAAAAAGTGGAGTTAGCACAGATTTAAAATAAAACTGCCTTTCATGAAGTATGGTTATTTGAAAACACTAAAAAGTAAAAAGGTCTAGAAAATCAGTATAATTTCTTTATTACTTTCAGTCATTAAAGGATAATCTCAGAAGTCTGCATTTAATTACACTATAGGGAACAAAACAGGAAAATCTGAAGTTGCTTTCTCCACACTATAACTGGTTTGTAGCTAAACACATTAAGATGAATAAAATAAACTTAAATTTTGCTTTGTATTCTTTACTCAAGGCAGAATAAAAAAATCATTTTGTGATAATACAAAATGTTGCTGGCGCTTTATAGGCATGATGAAATCAAATGAGGACAAGAAACTGACAGTTCACAAGAGCACTGAAAACAAACATCAATTCACAAGAGCACCAAAACAAACAACATCAATTCATTAACTTGGTTCTATACCCAAATAGTGTTCTGACTTATGAAGCTATGCTATTATGTTCTCATGTCTTAAAGAAAAATTTTCTAAGAATTCTTCTCTGCCCAATGTGATTAATTTGGAATACTAAAATGTATCAGGGAAGATGCTAAAAACCTTTTAACTTGACTCTGCTAAATGAAAATTTTGTGTTTTCTTACCTCAGTCTGCTGTTCTGGCAATTTCATATTGTCAAAGATTCTGAAAACAATTCTAAATAAATCCTGCCACCAGTGTTTTTCATAAGTGTGACCATATGTTTTCATTATTTCAAACATTACTGTTAAGCCCCTAAAATAACAAAACATAATTAGGAAAGCTATAATACAAAAAAGCATCTCCTTCCTAAAAGAGATTATAGTTCACCAAGCAACGAAAACCAGAAAGTTTTAAACTGGTCTTTAACAGATGACAACTGAGTGTTAAAACATTTACACTGTTAAAATAACAGGTTTCTTTAGGATATTATTATTCAGGGGAAAAAAAACAAAACAAAAAAACAAAACCTCCAAAGTCCCTGGCCTTAATTTTTTTTTTTATTTTACTTTCCCCCTGCTCTCACCTCACTATTCCAGCATTTAAAAAATTAAGTTAAAAAAAAGAAAAGAAAACATTATTAAAAAAATTATAAATGAAATTTCAGATTGAAAAAGACCATGTGAATTAACATTAATTTTTGCTGCACTACAGCTAAGGAAGACAGTATATCTAAAGCGATCTACGAACAAAAATTAGATTTTGGAAAATCTTTTTCAAAAAACTTATGTATATAAAACTGTTCATCCAATGTCCCCACATAAAAGGATTTATACAACGAATGCACTAAAATATAAAGGTCCCTGAGGGCAAGGGTCTGCGTTTATTTTGTCTATTTTGTTTCCTGTCGTAGCCCAGAGAAGTGCTCACCAACTATCAGGCAAGCAGTGAGTATTTCTTGAACAAGTAAACTGCTTAGTATCACACTGACTAGCTTGTAAGTGTTATAAACGAAACTCTAAATTACCTCCCTGATTCTTTATTATGTTTCTTGAAATAATATCCTTATGTAAACACTATCATTTGGTCTTTTCTTTGTATGTTGTTTTTTTCTCACAAAATATAGGCATCCTACAATTTAGAAGTGGTTTATATTTCCAGAAGTCTAATAGTAGGACAAAACAAAATTTTCTCTGAAAGGTCCTATAAGGACTGGTACACAGTTCAGCTCATTTGCTGCTACACTACCAGGCCAGGTATATGCTTAGTACACTGCAGATTCTGCTCAAAGGTTCTCAACAACTGTCTGTTAAATAAATGTGTAAAATAACATTACAGTACTCCAGTCCTACAGCAAGTTCACAATAGTCTATTTGATCCCTGAGGTACCTAATATGTAACCTGAGAGGTGATAAAGCCCTGAGGAAACAATCTTCCACAGAAGACCTCTTTGGAGTCCCACTAATGCATGTGAAATCTACATGTTTCCCCCTTTATAATGGAACAAGATTCCCTCTTCCCCCATCTGCTGAGCTCCATGTCTTTTCACCCTTTCACTGCCAAGTAGCTGGATTGGGGTAAGGGAAAAGAGACAATCCTGTGTTTTCCAGGGCCCAAAGCAAACATACAAAGAATCAATAGTGTCCTAGGATTTTTATTGTTGAAGATGTCTTTTATAAAGTAATCCTTAAGCACAGAAAAAGAAGACTCATGTGCCATATAAGGACATTTCAGTGATGATGGGACTATATACACAGTGGAGCTCTTGTAAGATTGTAACAGCTAAAAAATTTCTATTGTCTCATGATATCACAGCCTTCATAAGGTAGTAGTGTAACACATTACTCTATTACTCACATTTCTGGTGATGTTGGTCTGAACAAAGCTAGGGCACTGCCACTCACATAATGCTAATATTTACACTACAGGTTTATGTATTTATTACATTAAGCTTTTTATTGCTACTTTAGTGTGTATTCCTTGCATTTATAGATTTTTAAAAGTTAGGCATTGTTATCACAGGCAATGTCAATTCCATGCACATTACTGCCCTGAAGACCTTCCAGTGGGACAAGACGTGGAGGTAGAAGACAATGATACTGGCGATCTTTTCCCCATGTAGGTCTACGGCTAGTGTGTGTGTTTGTGCCTTAGTTTTTAACAAAAAGTCTTAAAGGTTAAAAAATAAAAATTTTTAAAAAAATTATAGTGGCTCGGCACGAGCCACATACACGAGAGCTGGAGGGTTGGAACCCAGCCGAGGCCCGCCAAACGACGACAACTACGACAAAAAAAAAAAAAAAAAAAAGCCAGGCGCTGTGGCGGGCACCTATAGTCCCAGCAACTTGGGAGGCTGAGGCAAGAGAATAAAAAAAAAAAAAAAATTATAGCAAGCTGAGGTTAAGTTAGTCTTGAAGAAATATTTTAAAAAATAAATTAGTGTAGCCAAAGTGCACAGTATTGTCCTAGGCCTTCATACTCCGCACTCATTCACTGACTCACTCAGAGCAAGTTCCAGTCCTGAAAGTTCCATTAATGGTGAGTGCCCTATACACAGGGGTTAACAGTTTTATTTTTACTTTTACTGAATTTTTTTACTGTACCTTCCCTATGTTTAAATATACAAATACTTAAGATTGTGTTAAAATTGCCTAACATATTCAGCATAGGAATATGTGGTACAGGTTTGCAGCTTTGAAGCAATAGGCTGCACCATCTTTGTGTAAATATATTCTACAAAGTTCTATAATGACAAACTCACCTAATATATCCCTGTCAGAAATGAATACATGACTAAATTTGCAACTCTGGGTTAACTATCCCTAAATCTACAGAATTTTGGGAGAATCAAATGAGAATGAAAGTAAATTTCTTACAAATCATGGCATTGTAAGCTAAGTAACAGCCCATATGACACCTGGGGTGGGATAGAAAAATCAAAAGCCATCACTGAACAACATTTACTTATCTTTTCCCCTCTCTTTTACTAATCGGAAAACACACCTTTGTTCTTAATGACTAGAATCCTTACTCTCAATATGGATATGGTTAAGAAGCAAGGTATCACTGTCCCAGGAAATAATAGGCTAAGAAAGCAGGCAGGCTACCTGTCAAAAAGATTTCTACCAAAAAAAAAAAAAATAGGAGTAAGGAGCACGTGCTGAGTTTACCTGATTTGCCAGACATGATATTATTAGCTATTTCACTGAGGTGGCTGGAAATCTAAACTGGGGGAGATCTTGAATTTCAAAAAGTTCCTAACAGGTCCACTGATAAACAATTCTCTATGCCTAAATACAAAATAAAACGTTCTCAAATGTTTTCATGATTATTAGATTTTATAAAAAAACTCTTCTTCCATCTTTATGAAACAGGGTCTCCCTCTGTAGCCCGAGTTCGAGTGTTAATCATAGCTTGCTGTAACCTCAACTCCTGGGCTCAAGAGGGCTTCTTGCTTCCACCTCCTGAGTAGCTGGACTATAGGTGTATGCCAGCAGGCCTAGCTTATTTTTTAAAAAATTTATAGCGATGAGATGGAGATCTTGCTGTATTTCCCAGGCTGGTCATCTCAAACTCCCAAACTTAAGTAATTCTCCACTTTAACCTCCCTAAGTGCTGAGGTACAGGCATGAGCCACTGCACCTAACTTTATTTAGGATTACTTATCTATTTCACAAGAATTTCTATTATCACAAATAGTGCTATAAAAATGAAAAGTTTCTCAGGGTGTAAGTCAAATTTAACCTTGGTAAGGGGTGGGTTTGGTTCTGGCATAAGGGGAGGAAGGAGAGATTTTTTTTCATTAAATTTTTATCATTAATTTGTTACAAGTCTGTGCTATCTTTACAATTTAAAGAATTCACTAAAGTAAAATGTCCAAATAATGATTCTTCCTAAAAAGAAGATGGATTACCCTAAGGGATTTTGTTTATCGTAAAATTGAACTCATTGATAGGCTAAAATACTTATAGAGAGACAGCAGGACACACAAGTTGGCTGTTTCAATTTGGCAATCAAAAGTACAAGGTGTAAAAATTTTTACTGTGAGAGTGGTATGAACAGTGACCTAAGAACAGTGAACTTAGTACTTGCCCAGTTAAATGATATCCATAATAGTTCCATTACAAATTAACTAAATGTTCATAGGGATCTTTTATTGGGAAAGATCTTTTACTTTTATTTTAAAGGATTCTGTTTGAATACATCTATACTATTCTAAACTATGTTACCAACAAGGCTTCAAAAGAAATGCTTCTTGGGAGGCACTTATGGCTCAGTGGGTAGGGCACTGGCCCCATATACCAAGGGTGGCAGGTTCAAACCTGACCCCCAGCCAAACTGCAAAAACAGCTGGGTATTGTGCCAGACGCCTGTAGTCCAGCTACTTGGGAGAATAAGCCCAGGAGTTGGAAGTTGCTATGAGCTGTGATGCCATGGCACGCTACCGAGGGGGATAAAGTGAGACTCTGTCTCTTAAAAAAAAAAAGAAATGGTTCTTTACCTAAAATCCACCAAGAATATATATTTTAAAATTCTTCAGTTATTCACTGGAAAATAAAATAAATTTTGCTACTAACTTTGATTTGCGATTGGAAACAAATATATGAAAAGATGGAATATTTAAAGTATTAAATTAACCTAGATGCGAAAATTAAATGTAGATTATCAAATTTTTAAATAAGTAATGTAGTATTTCCATTTTTATTTTGTTCTATTTAACATTTTAAAATTCTATTAATTGCCTACCTAATCATTGCTATATTTGATAAAACACATGACTTAAGAACTGTGAACTTGTGCTTATATAAGAAAAGTTAATTTGATTAAAGTAAAAATAGACGCTTTAAGATTTTAATTTCAAATACTGATTGTTACCTGGTTCTTACATCTAATTTGCATCTATTGATGATACAGGATAACTCAAAGAGAATCGGAAACCATCCTCTCACCCATACCCTGTCTTCAGGTGCCACATTCATATCATCACTTGTATATTCCTTGAAAGCCTTCAAGAAAGGTGGTAACATTATTAAAAGCAAAACATAACACCTGTACATTCAGTCTATCATTTTTCAAAAAAATTTTAAGTGTTTTACAAATCAAAAGGGAGCAATCTAATAAGCAATAATAATTTATAAAATATTAACAGATTGTGACTGCCTACAACTTTACTAATGATATATGTGCTGCTGAAGTGAGCACAATGTAACTGCCTACAAAGAGCTCTGGACAAGAATCCTAAAGTTGGCTTGACATCTTCAACTATCACCATCTTTCTGCATTAATTAGGCAGATTAATTCAGATTTCCATTTTTATTATTTAAATGATTATGATACCATGCAGCCACACTAACCACACTGGGGAGATGTCAAAGTCAAATAAGCTGATGTATCTCAAAAATACTAAACACCCTATAGGTCTGTGTCAGCATGCAAAAAAATATTATCACTAAATCTGTGATATACTGTTACAAAGACAGATTCAGATATGCAAGTTGAACTTGGCAGCCACATTGTCAATTCAACCTTTCCCTTATGAGCTTAAGCCTATTATCAGCCAGTCAGCTGACTTCAGTGCTACAGAGTACAGACAAGCAGCACTGCAGGACATGGTTATAAACACAGGCTAGGTCTCAAATCCTAGCTGTACTCTACCAGCCCTGCAACCAGCAGCACATTTTTTACCTTCTCTATGCCTCAGTTTCCTTATCTGTATGGAGCTACAACACTTCCTATCCCAAAAAGGTGTTGTGAAGATAAAACAAGTTAATACACATGAAAAAAATCAGAAAAATAGCTGACACTTTCAATAATGGTTAGTTATAATCATTAACCACCATAACTCAGAATCAAGCTCAGATTATTTGTGGGTTCAGTGAAAAATAAATGCTTTATGTACCCTTATTCACAAACTTAGATTTCAGATTAGAAATAAATACTCAACAAAATTTTGTTTACTAAATGACACTGTACCTGAGGTCTATCAGACACATATTTTGCACAATGGCGAATAAGTCGAATTGCTTCCATGCTTGTGTCTGGGAAAGCTGCATTGCATGCAAATTCAGACAAACACTTTACTGCATCCTGGAAAGAATCAATGGTCGCTGGAAAATGTTTTTCAAATACAAGGGCTAAAATAGAAAAAAAGACACCAAAATAACTATAATTTTTCAATTATTCTTAGTCATACCAAAAAAATATCAACCTCTAGATGCAATGCATACTTCTTTTTTCTTTTCTTTTTTTTGAGACAGATTCTCACTTTGTTGCCCTGGGTAGAATGCCGTGGCATCACAGCTCGCAGCAACATCAAACTCCTGGGCTCAAGCGATTCTCTTGCCTCAGCCTCCTAAGTAGCTGGGACTACAGGCACCCACCACAGTGCCCAACTATTTTTAGAGACGGGGGTCTCGCTCTAGTTCAGGCTGGTCTCAAATCTGTGAGCTCAGGCAATCCACTCGCCTTGGCCTCCCAAGTGCTGGGATTACAGGCAAGAGCCACCATGCCCGGCCTAGATGCAATGCATACTTCTTGAAGGTTAACGGCTTGGATGTCCAACAGACAGGGGATTCAAGTCTGTCTCTACCACTTACTTTGCTGCTCTGAGTAGTGAGAACAGAGGAAAATGCCTGTTTTGTTTACATTATAAACACAGCACCTATTATGGTGACTGGTACATAGTAGGTACTGAATCAACTTCTACTAAGTGAATATACAAAATTACTTAACCTTTCTTAACCTTTAAATCTTAGTTTCTTGATCTATATAATGGGAATAATCATATTCACAGGACAGCTATAATTATCACATAAAATAATGTAAGTTACCGTATATACTCAAATATAAGCCGACCTGAGTATAAGCTGACTCCCTTAATTTTACCCTAAAAACTGGGAAAACTTAGTGACTCAAGTATAAGCCGAGGTGGAAAATGCAGCAGCCACTGGTAAATTTCAAAAATAAAAATATATACCCAAAACAATTACAATAATTGAGGAATCAGTAGGTTA
>CAUYPK010112246.1:0-40843 GCA_963574355.1 Loris lydekkerianus
GTTGTTGCTAGTTTACAGTTTTTCTTTAGCAATAAATATTGAAAAGCATTTAACCTACTGATTCCTCAATTATTGTAATTGTTTTGGGTATATATTTTTATTTTTGAAATTTACCAGTGGCCGCTGCATTTTCCACCTCGGTTTATACTTGAGTCACTAAGTTTTCCCAGTTTTGAGGGTAAAATTAAGGGGGTCGGCTTATACTCGAGTATGTGCGGTACTTCCTCTCTTACTCACATGGTCACTCACAGTGGAGAGTAAATGCCATACTGATGAAAAATCCTTCTAGAGTTTCTTGAGGAAGGTATGAATTTTGAAATCAGATATAGCTCGACTGACAACCTAAATTTAATGTCCATTCCCAATTTTTAAGACATAAGTTTGGCCCTAATATTTTCAACTTGATTCCTGTTCTTAGTTTATAACTCTGCCTTATAGTGGTTGGGGGCGGTAAATTGCGTTTACCAAGGCAGTGTCTGACAGCCGCAAACTATCGTCTTGTCGTTCTGGGATCTGTTTTGCTGACATAGGGCCAAATCACTGTTGGGGCTCTGAAACAGTTTCTCCCTTTCTCAAATGAGAATGATGATCTTGAGAATTAACTAGTTTGTAGTTTTTATATTGTTTGGAGTTTTATATAAAAATGTATAGTAATGGAAGTTTTAGAGAAGTCATACTCTGTTAATTGTCTTACTAATGGACGCTGTAACAAATTGTTGTTAACAGATCAGGTGGTATTTATTACTCTGATAGTAGGCTAACTCAGAAAAACTTACCCTTGATTTTTGAATTATATAATACTAAAATGCCTAAAATAATATATTTTTGCAGTTTGATGTTCTCATAGTGTTAGAGCCAGACTCTGAGACCTTGAAGTTGAGGATGAGTCTGTTTTTTAAAGATGGTCAAACTGAGATGAATCACCTGTCCATGGTTACAAACAGGTATTTAATGACAGACCTGGGACTTCATTTGAGCAAAATGGCAGGGGGCATTCATGGCATACACAAGTTTATAAATGCATCTTGTTACTCTAGTAAATCTAGGACTCTTACTTTAACATTTATACATTTTACTTATTATTTTCTTATCATCATATATGGAGCAAATATTTAAAAATCTAGGTAGTCTCTACTGGTGAAATTAGTGTGTAAAGGAAAAAGTGTACCATTTTAGAAGCTTGGTAGCTCTGCTTTCATTTAAAAATTTTCTCTTGCAAACTGAATTTTTTTGAGGATATTCTATAAACAAAGTTAAATGGACCAATTATTACAGAATACATATAAATAATATTTATATGCATATTTTATTTTAACTGAATCATTATCTGATGGTTTCCTTTGACTTCATATGTGATTTTAAAATACGTACATATGTATTGCTTTAGGAAAAGAAACTTGTTATTTGGAGTAAGCACTATGGTAATAAGTATGTATAAAAGTATAAGGTACCTTTTAAAAGATATAAACTACTTTTCAAAACCTGAAGTACAAGATAACTTTTAAAAGATATGAACTACCTTTCAAAACCTAAGCAGGATACTTTCTCTCAGAGTGAGCAGGACAGTTGCATTACTTGGGTAAATAATTATCAAGTAAATTGGGTAATTCATAACACTAGCTTCATTGACACTGTTTGAGTAGGGAGGGCTTAATATTTAGCAAGTCACGAGTATCATGTTACTTGATATTAAATGAATTCAGTTTTGTAGTTTCTGTAAACACTTATGTAAATCTTGGACATTCAAAGACATGAATGCTTGCTTTATGTATCTTTATAGTAGATACGTATTTATATAATTGAGTCATTTTATGTATGGATGTATATATTATATGTAAATTTATAAAGATGTGGAGGTGTGTATAAACATGTTTGCTGTGTTGGTATTTGAGATGGTTCTGTTTGTGGTGAAAGACAGAGACGTCTGTTAAGGATGTTTGAAATGGTTTAAAGTAAAAGCCTATGTTCTGAATTATTTCCTAAAGATTGAGATACTTTTAGATTAATATTTTCCCTCTTATTTTTCTTTTTTTTGTCTCTACCAAGTTATCCATAAATAGTAATAGAAACAATTATAAGCTTTGTATGGAGAGAACTCAAGAGTTATTCAGAAATAGCATTACTTTTGGATAAAGTACTGCCTAGAATAACATTTAAAAACATTATATGAAATATAATCTTATGTGGTATAAAGTGATTTTCAAAACTAATTAAAAAACTTAACCACAAAAATTGTTTTGTCACTGTGTCAGTGCCAATGCCTTTTCACTAGTAGAGTTCACAGTTTGTTTTTGAACTGATCTTTGTCTTATATATGTCAGGAAAGCTCAAGCCAAGATATGTGTCTTTGCCAATTTTTGATCCAAGTAAGTTTTCTGACTAAATCCATTTTATAGTGCTATTATGATCTGCATTTTTTTAAGATATGAAGTATTTATATGGATGTTTTGATTTGAAAGATTGAAGTGTTCAATCTGTGTGTATTAATCATATTAGTTTGTATTTGTTAAATAATTTTGGTAATATTTTAGGTTATTTGTCCAAGGACCCAAGTGATTTGTCTATCTGAAATAGCAGTGTATTGCTCTGTCATTAGCCCATTAACTTTGCTTCCCTCCTTTTGCCCCGTTTCTTTTCTTTTTTTTGAGACAGAGCCTCAAGCTGTTACCCTGGGTAGAGTGCAGTGGCATCACAGCTCACAGCAACCTCCAACTCCAACTTAAGGCTTAAGCGATTCTCTTGCCTTAGCCTCCCAAGTAGCTGGGACTACAAGCGCCCACCACAAGGCCGGGCTATTTTTTGGTTGCAGTTGTCATGGTTGTTTGGCAGGCCCGGGTTGGATTCAAACCTGCCAGCTCTGGTGTATGTGGCTGGTGCCTTATCTGCTTGAGCTACAGGCACTGAGCCTTTTTGCCCCATTTCTAGTAGACTGCATTGGGAGAGGCAGAGGTCATTATCCTAATCCTATAAGACTTGTGGTCTTGAGTGACATTGGGCTACACTGAAGGGAACTTGGAGTCTATCTGAGGGTACACTTGTCTGTAATACTGGCATAGAAGGGGCTGTGAGTGAGCCCTTAGCTTATGTAGGGGAAATATTAGAATCTTAGATCTCTGGAACCGAGAGGTGCCTCTGGAGTCATTCATTAGGATTGCCTATCCTTGCTAAGTAAGCCCAGCAGGGATGTGCCACAGGGACACAATTAAATATGAGCAGAGTTAGTTTAAGAATTGGTCCCTGGTTCCTGGTCCTGTTGCTTCGCATCTGTGGTGCGTTCTGACTTCTGGAGCAGTGGAGAGAAAAGTGAAAACAGCTAAACGATTCAAACACAAGGAACAATAACATAATATTATGAGAAGGCATAAAACCCAAACAAAATCATCTCCATGGTTTTATTTAAAAATGACTAAAACAATGTGCCTTTAGTATTTGAGATTTAGAGTAGGGAGCCTCATTACCCAGACCAATATTCTTGCAGAGGACCAAGAAACAAAACGCCTATGGGAGCTTCTGTCAGGTTGCTCATGTTCAGAATTCTCTGCCAACAGCTGGCTTTATGTGTATGGGACGGCATGGTTGATCCTTTCTCAGGGCTGGTCACCTGGTGGGGTCCTTTTCTTGATAACCCAGGAGATTGGCCAGTGCACCGTCTGCATAGCATTGTACATGGTTCTTAAGACCTTCTCGGCTAGGTTCTATCACCTTATATCAATCTGAGGTTCTATCACCTTATATCAATCTACTGACCTCCTGGGTAAGTTAAGCAGTGACTTAGCTTATGACAGACAATTCAGTGATATTCGTATGGTGATCTCAAAGGACGTGGTAAATGATCGCGTGGTAAATGATTATGATCTTGATTAGTTTTGCCCCATGCCTTTGAAATGGAAGCTTATTCTTGTACTTACTACGAGTTAGGCATAGCGCTAAGAGAGATTTGTTATCTGGAATAAATATCACTGTAATTCTAAAAGAAATAGAGAAGATCAGCGAGGCTCAGAGAGCTTGCTATTTGTCAGTATCATTGACAGAAGGCAGCCAAACTTCATTGAAAGGAATAGATAACAATAAATGAATAAGGAACCAATATATAAATATTTATTAGTTTGCTATTTTGTATTATTTTATTTGCTACTACTCCTGAACCAATGATATTTTGATATAAACTTTATAAATTCCTAGAATGATATTGTGTCTAATTATGCATATACTAAAACTCCTTAAAAGAAGCTCTTTGTGTTTTAAATATACATTATTTCAACATATTTTTATTTAACTTTAAAACGTTTCTATAGTGGCTTGACAGCAGACTTAGGTTATGAAAGGGGCTGTTAAATGAGTTCGCAGTGTTTCACTGTGAGTTACTAATTGTAATCTTGTCTCCCTACTTTTAGAGGTATGACTTTTCAACTTTATCAGCTGTAATTATAAGTGCTTAAATGTAATTTTGTATACATTCTTGCTGTAATAAATGAACTTCAGAAAAGCTTTATTTAAAGAAAATTTGGGTAACAGTAATCTATGCAAAACACTCAGGAAAATAAGCCTTGGATAAAACTTGTACAATGATGTGGTCCCTGGAAGTCATAGCAACACGTGGGATTCCATCTTTAAAGAGAGAATGGACATATTCTCCTAATGACCTTCTGGTTTTTTGAAGACATTAACTTTAAGCAAAAAAAAAAGATGCACTAGTTTATCAAAACATGCAGTGCAGTGCACCTTTTTATTCCTCCTTAGTTCTCTCTTATGGCTACTAAGCGTCAGTGAAATGAACAAAAGGTAAACACTAAAGGAAATGTGGACTGTGTAACTTTTGTGACAATAAACTTAAAAATTTGCATGTATAAAATACCTATATTTAGTTGCAGGAACAAATATAATAGCCTGTAGGTAATGGTTAACTTCCCATCTTCCACTGCGAATGAGAGAATAGAAACTTAAAATGATTTCAAAGGTTGCTGTAATTGAAATCAATTGAATTTTATTTGAGAAAATTACCCACTTTTACAAGGTTGGCAATTCTTAACAAGGTTAGAAAATTTCTCTTATGCTACCTTCCATTTAGAAATATATTAAAAATATATATATTTAAAGTTAAAGGATCAATGCCATGTTTCTTTCTTCTTGACTCATTTTGCTTGAAAGACATATATTCCTTGAGGAAAAAAAAAAAATTTGCCTGTTTTCAAATCTGGTACAGAGGAAAAGTCAGAAGGAAACATTTTTGAGGTATTACAGTTCCAAGGAAGTTTTATCTAAAGTTCATAAATTGTTGAGTCTGGTTTGATTAAAATTCACTTTCTTTTTATACTTACTACACTTTCCTCTCGGGTTGAATGAGGACCAGTTTTTAATAGGATTCATAAAAAGGGACATTTTTAAATCATTGAAGTAGGTAATTGCTACATGGCCAAAAGTTGTTCATAGATTTGCTAATTCTCTGGTTAAATATATTCATGTTGACAGCAAAAAGCTGTAATTCAGACCCCAAAGGGAAAAGTTCGAAGCAAAGGAATCATGTCAGAAGAATTGCCATATCTCTATTTTATTTCATTCTGTCTAGACATGGTTTTATATCATGAAGTCTACAATGAGGTATCGTATGAGGATGTCAAGTTTTCCAAAAGAGAAGTTCAGGAAATGTTGTTTAGAATTCCTTAGTTGGTTTTAAGTCAAATGTGAAGGGTTTTCCACCTGTGTAAGCTTTATGTACAAATCAGAAAACAGGTGCTTATTTTGATAATACTCATTTACCTGATTATTCTTAAAAGTTTGTAAGCCAGTAATATATTAATGAATATTCTTTCAGACTAGTAGCCCTTTTTCTTTAAGTAATTGCCTATTGATACCATAGCCCTACATTGTATGATTACCTTAATGGACATTTTGTATTGCAAAATGCAACCCTAGATGTAATGCAACCCTAGATGATTATTTAAATTATTTAAATGTTACATGTGCTCCTCTAGTGGTTCCCAATACAGGAGCAGGGTAGATTTGGCAATGTCTGTAGAGATTTTTCATTCTTACAGCTAGGGGGAGGGTGCTGGTTATCTAGCAAGCTGGGCACAGGTGCACAGGACCTCCCCAACAGCAAAGAATTGTCTGGCTCAAAATGTCAGTCGTGCCAAGGTTGGGGAAACCCTGCCCTAGATGAAAGGAATTGTCTTCTTTTCCCCTTTGTCTTATATGTTTATGTTTTCCTCATTATATTACCGTATATACTCGAGTATAAGCCTAGCTTTTCCTGGCACAAAATTTGTGCTGAGTTCGGGTTTTTCGGCACAAATTTTGTGCTGGAAAAAACTCGGCTTATACTCGAGTATATACAGTAGTATTAAAGATTTAAATTTTGTCTTTAATGAAATAAATTATTAAATTAGCTACATATAGGGGATAAAATTATAGCAACTGCTTGATATGTAGATATTAAATTATATGTGTATGATTAAAATATATGTAGAAAAAAATAATACAAGATTTGGTAAGGTATAGTGTGTGTCCTAGAATTACGTATTACTAGAGCAGGAAGAGGCCTTAAAGGTCAGGTAATTTGATGGATTGTAATTGGGTGATGTGTTGATAGGCATCAGGGCATGCTTGGATTCTCACACTAATAAGGGGAGTATGAAAGCAGGGTCCAATACTTTTTATAAGCTCACTTATTTTGTGTAAATCCTTTATATTCTTATTTACCTCACGTCCGCATCCCCATCCCCTCTCCACTTCCTTTTTAGAACCACTTTCCTTTCACCCTGCATATGTGAACCACTGTCTTTCCCACTTACATGAAGGCTTACATCACACATTCCTCAGGTGACGTAGTTGGTTAGTGATGCTGAACTAGGAAAGCAGATCATTCCCCCACCATTGCTTTCATAGGCTTGGGTTTAAAATGTTGAAATGTTGATTTTCCTGAGTATACCCAGGTTCTCCTTCCAGAGTGCATTCAGGGTGTCTTCTGCCAGCCCCAGTGCTAGTGTCTGAGGACACAGTGCACAGTGGTTGTCCCTGTCCTCATGGAGCAGAAACAGAGACAGAATAAAACAAGCAAGCAAATACAATAAAAGCAAAGCTTTGGGACTATTTCTCCAATGGGAGCAACATGTTGAACTACCAGCCACCTAGCATTCACTTGGCAAAGCTGAGACCCAAGGAGTTGAAATGATTGCCCGAGCTCACTAAGGATGTGGCTGTGGTGTGGTGGAAGGAGTGCCTGAGCCTTTGGAGGGCGCTCTGCTCTCTCACGGCAGGCTAACCACCACGCAGCTGAGGAAGAGTGTGAGGGAATGCACCCCAGCTGCAGGCACCAGAGAGAGAGTGACCAGTATTTCTTCCCTGGCTGATACTCGTTGGCGGTCTGAAGAATGAGGAGCTCCTTTTGTCTCTTCTCTGCCCTGGGCTCTGGGCAGTTAGAGCCGCCGAGTTGTGTTGTGAAAAGGGGGAAACACATGTTTTCCAAGCTGCTCCCCCCTTCGTGCCCTGCCTTTGGAATGCACTTGCCCATAGAGCACATTGTGAGTGTGGATTATGATTCTAGGACAGCTCTCCAGAGCCTCCTTCACCAATCATGCATTTCGACTATGGCACAGAGAGTAGAATAGTACCAAAACTTTAATACAACATTTTGAAACAGTGGATGAGATTTGGATAGGATAGCTTGCATGCTGGTGTATCAAACTTGGAAATGGCCACACAATTTTGGAAATAGATAAAATAGGAATTTATATCATATGGCATGATATGTAAGATTATCATATGGGAAAACTTCAGTACAAACTAGATTGAGTATTAACCATATGAGAAAAACACTTTTTCTCTGCTTGGAATGACATCAGCTCTTATGAATTTATAAAATTTTGTACAGGAACATACTGTGTCCCCCTCCCCCGTCAAACCCCTGTTGTTTTACACTGTTGTTTGCCCTATCCAAAGGACTAGAAGCTGTACTTTCCACTTAGTTCATCACTCTTTTAATTTTATTTTTTCTCCACATTAAGAACAGCCTGATTGAGGAGTATTTTGGCCATCGAAATTCTTTTTTTAATTCTTTGCCACAACATAGAAGCTTCTCTATATAGTGCTCAAAAGTGAAACTCTGTGAAGTAATTATCAGTTAGTGTATTCCTGTTTGTTAAAGCAAAGCAGGAGTTATTTCAACCCACAAAGAATAGCTGATTTAAAGGCCATGGGAGAGGGCATAGTTTAGGGTGAGCTCGTCTGATAAGCTTTCAGCTGTCAAAACAGATAAGAGAAAAATTGATAGTCTGTCAGAAAGCAATGAAACTTAACTGGGGCTACTAATAAATAACCTCTATGATCCTTTCCAATGGTGTGAAACTTAACTGGGGCTACTAATAGCCTCTATGATCTTTTTCAGTGTTATGAATTTAATAAACATTTATTGGAGACTTAATTCTGTATTATATGCCAGAAAATTTGGAAGATATAAAAGAAGGATTTGGCAAGGCATGGCAGCTCTCGCCTATAATCTCAGCACTCTTGCAGGTTAAGTGTGGTATCACTTGAGGCCAGGAGTTTGAGACCAGCCTGGGCATCATGGGGAGACCAGAGTGTCTATAAAACAAACAACAAATAACCAAAAACAATTTAGCCAAGCATAATGGTGCATGCCTGTAATTCTAGCTCCTCAGGAGGCTGAGGCAGGAGGATCACTTAAGCCCAGGAGTTGGAACTTGCAGTGTACTGTGATAGCATCACTGGACTCCAGCTTATACAACAGAGCAAGATCCTAGCTCTAAAAAAATTAATAATTAAACTAAAAAATAAAAATGATTGGACATAGATATCTGCCTTTTACAGACCTTCAAATCTTTTAGAGAGGAAAGAATTTCCACTTTGGGAACTTCATGTGTGATAGGATACTAAGTTGATACCATCAGTGAGTCTAGAGGAGGGAAGTTGTAGGCCTTTGCAAAGACATTCTTGCAAAGACATTCTTGACCACCTCACCTATCACACTCCTATTGTCTTGAACACATCATTCAAGTAACCATTGGCTTGCCTTTGCTATTGAAGATATTCAAGTATTTTCTTTCCTTTTGAAATGTCCT
Organism: Loris lydekkerianus; assembly: GCA_963574355.1. NCBI lineage: Eukaryota > Metazoa > Chordata > Mammalia > Primates > Lorisidae > Loris > Loris lydekkerianus. The sequence continues at coordinate 9,078 of CAUYPK010112246.1, forward strand.
TGAAAACAAGGACTGTGCCTTCTTGGTCTTACTCTCAGTGCCTGCTAAACATTTCTCAATGACTGGATGAATAGTGCATGGATGAATAGGTGAATGATTTGTGAAGGGGCTGGAGATAGGGATGTGGATTGGTAGGGACGATGGTCTTCCCCCAGTTGAGCCTTCGAGTGGAGGGTAGAGGAAGTATTCCGGAGGCCAAACAGGAATGTGCTGATGAGCATGACAAGTGCTGGGAAGGCCATCATTGTAAGATTATGTAATAAATTAGAATGCATGTCTGTGCAAACTCCTTAGGTTGCAAGTCTTAGGAAACCCAGTTCAGAGTGGATCAAAACAGCATCACACAGCAACTCTGATTTTTCCAAATGAAGAATGGCTCCGAGGAGAACTCCTGTTAGTGAAAGCAAAGCTGAGAGTTGCTTTGACCTATATAGAAGAGCTGATTTAGTTAATTTAGAGGCCCTAATTGCCCTGCATAAGTGAATAGCCTCATCAAGGGGAAAAACTTTAGGTATAGTTTTAGCTAGACAATCAAATGATTTAAACAGGGTTGGTTATTTTGCTCTCTTAGGCTCTTCCTTGCCTTCATTCTGCCTTCCTACCACTGATGGCTTGGTTCTGGTGATAGAAAAATGGTTATAAGTAATTCCAAAGCTTACATATTCCCAACAGCAAATACAGTGGAGCTTGCCTGCTAATGTTTCTTGCATCTGAATGACTATTTTATTTGCATGCCCAGAATCAATCACTGTACCCAGGGGGCTCAATCCCATGAGCTAGTGCCCCTTGAATGCCTGCATGCCCTGTCGTAGAGGCTGGACATGGTGTTTAAATTTCAACGATACACTTCCACCTGCATGTTGGCACTGCTGTGTTCCTTCTTGATTTTATGTTTCTCAGTAGCACTTACTACCTGCTATAAATAAAATACATAGTATGTATTTTATTCTTGTAGTTGGTTACCTGTCTCTATTTGTTGGAATGAAAGCTTCAGAGGGTTTGCCTTTTTGCTTGTTTGGTCACTATTTTATTTCCTTTGTCCAAGGTATGTAGGTGCTCAAAAATAAGAGAGGCATGGGTTACCATAGGAAATTCCTGGGACTGCATCAGAATGAGTTAATGTGGAGGTAGTGATAACAAGTGATCTTCCTTACAGAGGACAACGTGTGACTTAATCAAATCAGGAACAAAATCATACCCTTTAGAGAAATCACCATTTCCAATATTTTTGCTAGTTTTTTCCTGGCAAGTCTCATAAACTCTTGTTGATTTTTAAATTTATACCACTCACCTCTTAAAGCTGTAGGCCATGTTTTTTATCTTGCTAGGTACAATGTTCACATTCTATCAAGCATTGATTTTCCACATGTCAGTGGCACATTTCTGATGTCAGGCTAGCTTTCTCCCTAACACTTCTTGGCACTTATCTAGGAACATGATCTTAGGGTATGCAAGCCCATTTTAATGTTAGTCTTAAACATAATTAGAAAGGTAATTTTGCCACATACATAAACATTTTGAGATTATACTTAGGGTTATTGCTAAATTGAATGTATAACTGGAATCAAGTAATATTTGAATGAAGCAAAATCATGGAATATATTATGACCCATACTTGTTTAGTGCTGTAAACCGAAAGAAAAGTTTTAAAAATGCATATACATGTGTGTATATATGTATGTATATACACACACACACGTATAGTATGTATACAAAAGAAAGGGTATGAAAGGATAGCTGCTGTATATACACAAAATTTTAACAGTGGTCAAATCAGAATGAGTTTTAGTAGGTGGGAAAATACTGATTTTACATTATACTCTGGGCAATACATGTTTGAAGTTTGTTTAGAAGCATGCATTATTTGTTAATTCTAAAAAGTGAAAAGTGAGTATTTCAAAAATAGATTCCGTAATTGTCTTGATGCCAAAATAACTACTGATGCATTTTGTTTTACTTTAGCAATTTCTAGTATTATAAATTAGTTTGAACTTTTTTTGTTTGTTTTTGGAGACAGTCTCACTTTGTTGGCCCTGGTAGAGTGCTGTGGCATCATATTTCACAGCAACCTCAGACTCTTGAGCTCAAGAGATTTGTCTTGCCTCAGCCTACTGAGTAGCTGAGACTACAGGCTCTCACCATAACACGTGGACAACACCTGGCCATTTTTAGAGATGCAGTCTAGCTCTAGCTCAGGCTGGTCTTGAACTCATGAGCTTAGGTGATCTGCCTGCCTTGATCTCCCAGAGGAGTTTGAACATTTTATAAAGCAGTGGTGCGTTATCATTGCTAAAAATGTTTATAACCTTTGAGTCAGTGACCAAGCTGAGAAGTTACATGAAGTTGTTCATTGCAGGTTTAGCTGCAGAAGGAGAAAAAAAATCAGAAACATTCTAATGTTGGAGGAGAACAATGGAAATAATAATAATTCATCTCCAAGGAGAGGGATTCCACGTTAAGCCAATTTTGTAAGAAGGCAGGACAGAGATACATATGCATGTGAGTGAGTAGCTTGTTAAATTTGTGAAATATCATGGAATTCTTAATTGTTATACAAATATGGGGCATACAGGGATGTTTATGATGAAATGTCGAGTAAAAATGAAGAATAGAAAACTGTATGCAAACTGTGATTACAACTATGCAATTAATAATGTCTTCTGATCTTAGACATGAAGGAAAGGTACAAAATAAAATGTATATGTTAGATCTGGAGCTATTTTTGTTGTGAATTTTATTATTTTATCAGTATATTTTAATGTAGATACTTACTTTTAGCAAAGTTAAATTGGCATTAAATTTATAATGGGCTTATAAAGGATAGCAGTCTAGTGTCATTTTTCTTTTTACAAATTGAAACCAGCAAGCAAGTATTGTTTTCTTTTCCTGTTCAGTTGGAGAGTGACAGATATTGTCGATGACCCTCACTTTTGGGATTTCCTTTTGACAGCCAAGTTGGAAGGAAATGCCTCAAATCAAAAAAGGGAAGGCTGAAGGGACTCAAGGCACTTCACTGTGTGTGTGACTGTGTGTGTGTTCTAATGGGTTAACACATGGCCTCAGCTGGCATTATTTCTATTCTCAGAACAGTGTGTAAACATTTTTGGGGGAGAAAAGCTAAAATATTTAGACAGCTGCTTCCTTTATTTTTTAAAAATACACAGATATTTTTACTACCTCATAGACATCATCATGTCTTTGTAACCAGCGGGCTTAACTTCATTTCTGCTTTTGGTAGCACTATTTTGATATCAATTCTTTTCTTTTTCTTTTAATCGTTACTATCTGTGAAATTTGTTTGCAGCTAGGACGCCTGAAAATTCAGATGATCTGAGAGTCATCGATTCACTTCACATTTAGTATTCCATTCTGTTTTTAGACAACCTTTCAATTTTGTTTTTGGGGGTGGATAACCATTCATTGTGCCTCAGCGAAAGAAATGTCTTTTGTATGTAGATTAATATCCTTCACCTGTGACTCTGCAACACCAAACAATCTGCTCATTTTGGTTTCCCAGCCAAACACCTGACCATTTTAGTGATTTATTAATTTAACTGAATTGGTAGGGGAGGTTGATTCTACAGTACCTTCAGACGAAGCCTTAAGTTTCTAACACCAAGAGGTGTTGGTGATCTGAACTGTTAGTCTCACGATGCGCTTTGCCTTCCCTGGATTCCTCAGACACCTATTTTTATATCAGATTCTACTTTGGTGTCTGGCATGACTTGAAACCTGCAGGGCGCAAAAGGCTTCCTTAAAGGTGACTGTCTCCTCAACCTGTCTGACTTCAACTTTGGAGTCAAGGAGGGACGAAATGGTACGGTGCCCCAAGAACTGGGTTGTTGAAAACTGTTTTCATTTGTGTTCTTTTGAGTTTGCATAGGACTTAAGTTACCAGCCTTAGATTGGAGCATTGTAACTTCAAGTCTGTCTCTGGACAGACTTAACTTAAAACGGCTTTAGGCACTTTTCCCACATCAATTAAAAAAGGGGGGTGGGAGGTTAATAAGAGTAGTTCCTATTATGTTTCCGTTTATTATGCCACGTGATCTATGTATCTTGGAGGCAGAAAAACAATTCTTTGTGCTAATTGAAATAGTGAGCATCTTTCTTGCCCTAGATGGAGAATGATGGTGAGTCCTTTAATCAGAGGACTCTGTATACTTGAATGGGAGCAGAAGACAGGCTGCTTAGGGCAGCTGAACTTCATACTTCCATGCTGAGAGTTGGATTGCATATCTAAGAAAATTAAAGTGCTTTGCCACTGTTTTGATCAGAGGCTTGTATTTCCATGCTGAATAAGTTCAAAATAAGAACTCTGTCAAGAAGTAAAGTCAACATCAGTTCTTTCTAAAGGCTCTTCTTAATCTCTATTTCTCTTGATGGTGCAGTAGTAAAAAATATATACATTAAAAGGAATGTATAAAAATGAAGTGTGATTTTTTTTTTTTCAGGTGTGCTCTTAATGCTTAAGTGCACGTGTTTAAAGTAACCCAGCCCTGGCCAAAACTGCAAAAATAAAAAAAAAAAAATTAAAAACACACTATGGCATAAAAATAGGGGTGCAGATGAAAGGAGATCAGCAAAAATGTTGATAATTATTGAATCTGGATGATGGATAAACAGAGGTCTGGTACCCTAGTCTGCTTTTGTTTATGCTTGAAATATTTGGAGAATAAAATGTAAAAAGATACATAGCAAAGTGGATAAATATAAAATGTATCAATGATTCTATTAAAAACAATTTATGATTAAAAGCTGAAACAAAAAAAAAATAAAGTAATCAAAGCTGATTGCCATTTCAAAAATTTTAAATTTTGCTGAAACAAGATAAATTTGCTACAGTGTTTCTGCTAGTAGTTATTTTCTTTTTCTGTCAATTTCTGGATGTGAGAAATGAAATATGGATTTGAGAATGATCATTTTATTTAATCTTTAAACATTAAATATTTGGTAAATAGAGCCTTAAAGTACCAAGTTTTTTTTTTTTTTTTTTTTTCTTTCTTATTTTCAGAGAAAATATATACTGCTATTATACACATGGTGTTTTCCCCCTGCTGTACAACCTAAAACCTGCTAGGAAAAAAAATCTATTTTTCACTAAAAAAAAGTTAACAACTTTTAAAAGTCTACAGGTTCAAGTCCCAGCTGTTGAAAATTGATCCTGGGCTGCTGTGGCTAATTTATTGTCCTGTGAGAGGCTGAGCCCTGTCACAGGTGACAGCTGACCCACTTTCTCAGATCTTGTTAAAGGACCAGGCTACTTTTGTAGGTCTCCAGATTATCTGGAAATGGGCTGTCATGACAAGCAAAGGCTGAAGCTGAATCTTGTATATTTAATTTTTATAGCTTTAGGGTAACTAATCAGCTTTGGAGTAATGGTTTAAATGAAACTTTGGCAAAATTCTGACACATACAGCAGCTTGTCTAGAATAATACCATTATGAAATGAAGATAGGACCAGAGGATACTGTGAGATACTACCAAGTGCGTTGTAAAATGTTGTTTAACTAGTTTGAATTTTATTAAAATAATCAACTCCATAACTTCCATTTAGAAGATGCCATGGTTTTTCTACCTTCTTGGTAACTTTTTAGTACAAAAAATATTTCCAGGTGCAAAACTTTATGATCTAAATAGTTTGTGATCCTTTCTCTGGTGTATGCAAGTATTTTAAAGGATTCAGGTGTCTGAGCAAAAGCCATTCCCAGATTGTGGTTGTTCATTTGCCTTGAGAAATATTTATTGGCTTTAGCACATTTTCTTCAATGAACATATGCTTTCAAAATGTCATTACGTGTTGGAGGTTCTGCTGTTTTTGTCTTTTTGTTGTATAACTTATCAGCCAGAGCTTTTTTTCAAAGACTCCAAGTTCTTGTTTGGTGCTCCCTGGCCCTGCTTGGCAATGATGATTCACACCAGGATTGAATAAAGGCATAACTCAAAGCCACAGCCACTGATAAGTTCAGGACCTCCCATTGTTGACTTTGTGGGGTATGTTCGGCCATCTTGAGAGAGGTATTTCCCTGAGATAGGAATAGCCAACACCCATGTGTGTTAGAATACTTTGTGAAGCAAATTGTGTGTGTAAACACTCTGGCATTTGAAAGGGAAGAGAAAAGGAAATAATCTTGGCTAATTCTTTGAAATGCATATCATTGTTTCAGAATATTTGGACCACTGGTCTGTGTGATGTGATGTAAGAAGGTGGGGAAGTCTTTGCTTGTTTACAGTGAAAAAGGAAAATCCATGCAAAAACATGGGTCTGCAGTGATTTGATATGTGCCGGGTTGTAGTTATCATACTCATTTACAGATTAGTCATATTAGATGCAAATCTCTATAGGGAAAAAGTGAAAGTAATGTATCTTTAATGGAAAAGATGGTTGGGAGGTCATAACTCCTATTACATGCCAACATTTGATTTCAGGAAGGCAAGTAAAGTTTCTTAAACATAGTCCTTTATGTCAGAATTAATTTGCATGAATTTTGAGTTCTGTATTTACCTGAAAAAAACATGTAAATTGTGTGTGTCAGGTGGATGATTACAAATTTTACTGCAGACAGGTGTGAGATTGTGCATACAGGTAGAGTGTCAGACTTCTTCTGTCAGCATTTGGGTTTGTGTGTGTGTTTCTTTTGCTGTCCTTGTTAGAAATAACATTGCTTTATGAACATGCCAAAAGAGCTTGCTTTAGCAAGTTTAAATCTATTGATGAATGGTTATGACATTTTAATCCACGTATTAAATGATGTTTGGTTACTATTTGTTTAAAAGCAACTGAATAAAAACATTTTCAATTATACAGATTTCAATCTGTACAGATGACTAACCATGTACAAGATTTGAACATAAAGGTTCTAGTGAAAAATAAAAATGAAAAAAGGTATTTGCTCCCTGATTTGAAAGTACAAAATGTTTTCTGTACCTTTTAGATACGAGGAACTATGACATTGAAAACAATGGTAACCAAGGCAAATGCACCTTACCAAATAAATAGAAAAAAAGGCATGGGGTGGGACTGAAAATGAGTTGGTGTCCTAACAGCTTAGTGAGTAATATTTAAACATAATGCCTTGTTACTTTTATAATCATGAGACTTGCAGGGTTCTAATGCATATTACACTTTTGGTTGGTGTCTTATTTTATGTTAAATAGCCAGTTGAATGAAATTTAAATGCTGTTCAGAAAGAAAAGCAAATAAGTTTCCTAGGTCTTAATATATTCATGTTAAAAAAAAATAGGAAATTGAGTGAAATGCTTGCTTTGGGTTTTCCAACCTTTAAATCCCATGATTCTGGGACCCAGGGGGGAGTCCAAGAGTGATGTGAGTAAACTTTTAAGTTTTAAAGTGACATTAACTTCAAGACTTAAAACCCTTGAGATTGCCTTTTCATTAAAAAACAAACAAAAACCTTTACATAAAGTTACCATTATAACTCCTGATTACTCTTATGGGTCTAATATAAAACAAACACACAAATTCTGATCCTGGCAGTTTAGGGAAAGAGGACGGGTCTGGGGCTGCGTTGTCCAATTGGACATCTGTGATGACATCATTGTCTTATCTGAATCTGAGCTGTGCAGTATGGCACCTAGTAGCCACATGTGACTAGTTAGCACCTGAACTGTAGCTAATTCATTTCCGTGAAACTGGATCCTTAATTTTAATTCTAATTTAAATTTAAGTGGTAGGATATTTAAAGGAATCTTGGGAAGGGTAGGCAGAAGCCAGGACGGCCCTAGGAGGGTCTTGCAGCTGGGGTGGTGGTTTCTTCAGAGTCACAGTTCCTATGACTCACACATTAGTGGCACCCAGCCTGTGCTTATCAGATCAAAATAAAAACTTCCCGCAGGAGAAAATCTGATTGTCTTTGCTTGAGTCTGGTATCTCTCCCGCAAATCAATCCACTGTAGAGTTGCTGAGTTGGGTTGCAGAACTGCTGTGTACATAAACAGTTTCCAGGGAAGGAGGAAGTGTGAGCCAGTCACTTTTAAGGGATGTCTACCACATTACTTAAAGGAATCCTTTTTCTTTGCAAGAACTGGTTTTCTGAATTTAAAATATGCTTATATTGTTAATTTGTATGTATTGCACCTGACTTACCCCCCCCCCCTTTTTTTTTTTTTGCAGTTTTTGGCCGGGGCCTGGTTTGAATCCACCACCTGCATTATATGGGGCCAGCGCCCTACTCCTTTGAGCCACAGGCACCGCCCTTTACTTACCCTTTTTTATGGCAAATATAAAATTATTTCACTCTATGTTAAGTTAAATTTGACTAGTCTGGGAGACTAATGATTGGGGTAGAAAGCAATCAAAGAACATTATGGCTAAAAGCAGTGATATGAGTCAGATTAACCAATGCCTTCTTTTTACAGATGAGGAAACCAAGGCTTAGATGTTGTGCTACCTCAGGTCACAAAATTAGTTGACACATTAAGTATGCATGGTTTCATCTGAAACTGTGTTGTTACTGCCAAGTGTTTGAAAATCATCCTTCTAGGATGTGGGTCCTTTTTATAAGTTATTTTTAAAAATAGTAGTGCTAAAAATTTGTGAGAAACCTGAGTACTATAGATTTTGATTTTTCAAGGCTTCTGGGTTTTGTTTTTAATTTATTAAAGCATGAAGAAAGAGCTTTGAAAATGTGATAATAATTGTATCACATGAACTTACAAAATCACTTATTTAATACATTTGAACCAAATACTTGACCCAAGGAAGTCAAGGACAAGTGGAAAGGAGAGACACTTGCTTAGAATGGTTCTGATTTTATTAAAGTTAGATTGCACATTAAAGTTTGGTTAGCTTTTAAAAAGTTCTGATCCACGTGTTGAGGGCTGCCCTGTAGACAGGGTTTTTTTGTAGATCAGCCCAGAAGAGAAGCTCAGTAAGGTGTTAAGCACTGCTGTGTGTTATGTTATGTTCATCCCAACAGCAGTCTTTGGACATATATTGACAACAGAATTATTTGGAATGCAAAATAAACAGTCAAATAGGCCGGAGATGAAACGGAGAACCTAGAGCAGTGTTTTTCTGCCTTTTTAAATTTATTTTTATTTTTTTGCAGTTTCTGGCCAGGGTTGGGTTTGAACCTGCCACCTTCTGCATATGGGGCCGGAGCCCTACTCCTTTGAGCCACAGGCACCGCCCTCTGCCCTTTATTTATTTATTTTTTTAAATCATCTCATGGAGCACTTGAACCTGTAGTCAAACTTCTGTGGCACGCTTAAATTAGGTTGATCATTAAAAGAGTAAAGAAAAGAATATAGTTTGCTTTGAACTTTTGAAAATCTAACTAATGATCTTTAAACATTTCTGTGGCACACCTGAGATCTTCTCACAGGGCACACCAGGTGAAGATTCCTGCTCTGACCACCGGGATGCCCTTTTGCTCTTGATCATGCACTTGTGGAGAGAGCTTGTCCATCCTCACATCATAGGTGACACTGATGGTTCCTACTTTTTATCTACAGTTTGAATCTCTCCTTAGTGCCTCTAGCCTCATATATCCAAACACCTGCTGGAACTCCTAGGAACATTCTCCCATGCATTTTAAGAATGGAAGAGCAAGTATCCTGTGTAGTCATTAATAAACTGAAAATAGTAGACCATCAATTACAGACCCACAGGAGAGAAAAACACAATTAAATTCAAGAAGTAGGGAGATGGGAAGGGACTCAGTAAGTTCCCCCCTGTCTGTACAAGGTAAGGGGATTGAAGGTCAACTACAACGCAGACTGTAGATTTTACCGTATGAATGCGAATAATGTAACCTAATCTTATGTACCCCCAAGGTAACTCATAATAAAAAAAAGTACCTGCTTGACACCTCTACTTCCTTGTCTAAATTAACTTACTCTCACAGTCCTGTTCCCCTTATTCTTCCCGTCCAGCAACACTGGCCTTTTGAATGTCTCTTTAGTACAGAAAACATGGTCCCAGCTCAAGGCCTTTGCTTTTGTGGTTTCCTCTGCCTGCTTGTTCTCCCAGATATCTGCATGTCTTGTCTCAAACATCACTCTCAAGCCAGCCACTTCCTGCTCTTAATTTTCTCTATAGTGTTTACTGGACATGATGTACTTGTGTCTGTTTATTGCCTGTCTTGTATTCTAAGAATATAAGATATGCTCCAAGAGGGCAGTAACCTTTGTCCATCTTATTCACAATTGTATTTCTAGTTCCTATAATAGTGCCTGATCCATAGGAGGTACTCAGTTAATATTCATCGTGGGAGAAGACTACATGCATACCATTACCTTGATGATGTTATACTTTAATTCAGTTCCAGGAACTGAAACCTGAAGTCAGTTTCTTCTTTGCGACTTTGGGCTTTAGATAACTCATTTCTCTGGGAGAATCCACAGCCCCGTAAAGGAAGTTTTTGTTGTGTGTCTTTTCTTCTACAGCTGTCTCTGAGCCAATTGCTCATTCTAGCTTCTTCTTGGAATGAGCCCCTTCTTCGAACTTCACTGGGCTCTTCCATCTTGGCTTCTGTTCACGGAGCTTAGTTCTGCTTTCTGACCTCACAGAGCTTCCCCTTTTTATGGTAAAAAGCCAGTGGTGATGTCATTGGCTCAGGTGGTTTAAGCTGGTGAATGACTCTGCAAATTATCTTTTGGTGGGCCAGACTTACTCTGATACAAGACAACCAGTTACATACAACATTAATCATTTAGCAGTTATCACATGCAATTCGTGGGGATGTATTTCTTCACGCTAATGGAAATTCTAAGTGGCTGTTGGCTGCCCAGATAAGCACGGTATGGCCAGGTATCTGACCCTCCTGCTTCCTCAGTCCACTCCTCCCCCTCAGGACCTCCTAATGCATTTGTGTTACCTGTTATTTCTTTCTGCTTTCTAAATGTCATTTCTCAGATCTTTAATTAAGCTACTCAGAACTCATTTCCCACCTTGAACTTCTGCCTTACTTAGCCACTTGCTGTACTTTGATAATACCACTTTTTGGCCTTGCTGTCTGTTAAATGAAATTGAATTGTATGATTTTTTTTTTTTTTTTTTTTTTTTTTGTGGCCAGTCTTTCTTCTTTTTTTAGATTGACTTGAACTCTCCATGCTCATCTGTACTATTAATCCCACAGTGATTGCTGTTTTGACTTTAGAATACTGAATAAAGTTTATTCTGTGAGATGCTGATTGGCTTGCAGTTCATTTTTAGGATTGTTATGCTCCTAAATTTGATTGCAGAATATTTTAATTACATTTTTTTTAGTATGGGGAAAAAAAAACTTTATTGGGAAATTGCTCAGTTTTTATGAAACAAATTGTCAAATTTTAACACAGTCTTCTTTAGAAGATAGTGTGTGGAAAATGGAGGCTACAGAATCTTTGTACTTAGAGCTCTGAGAATTTTGATAGCCATTGGGATGATGAGGGACAGGTGTCTACAGAGGGATGATTGTTTAAAAGAATGGTAGGGAATATGTACAGTGGGTGAGAGGGAGAGGTTTATTGTCTAAATCTGGATGGTTTGAGGATGAAAGTATAATAGGCCGAAACTGTGACTTCCCTTGGAAATTTTTCTGATAGAGACTTACCAGTAGAGTTCTATTAACATTGTTGGTAGACATCAGAATTATGTGTAGGCCTGGGTGGCCTTCAGCTTCAGTTGTTTCTTAGACACAGTGAAGCTAATATTCCACCAGTATGGTGTCCATGATCTGCTGTGTACAGAGTGGGAGGCTTGGGACACAGTTTAAGAGCACCCAGGTTGGTGGAGAGTTCTGTTTCTGAGCAAGGAGGTATTTCTAAACCACTGCTGATGGGAAGGTGGTAGAGGCATCATGTGGAGGGCACCAGGTCTTTATTTGGTCAGTTAATGGACCTGATTCTTAGGGTTAGAGGCAAAATTAGAAGTAATGAGGTTAATAGGAAGAGGTGACAAATGACAGGGAGATTATAAACAAAAGAATCTTAAAATAAAATCAAACATTTTAAACTTATAATTTAAAAAATTGTATAGGGTAAAATAAAATAATGGCCATGCTAAATTTATTTTTCATAACATTTCAGTTTAAAGTCATAGTTAAAAGAACTGTTCTTAAATTCTTTGGTAATGGCTTTTACTTTTTTAATGTTTGTTACTAGAATTAAGAAGTGGGTCTCTCTCCACATAACACAGATAAATGTTTATCCATTGGGTTCAGTGTTGTGAATTGGGAAATAGATCTGGCTTTATATAGGCTTTAAGAAAAATCAAGAGAGATCTTAGGGAGATTAGGAAGAGGATTTACAAGACTGTAATATAGTCACTGTCTTAGTGCTCTGATTCATTGCTTTGGTTTTCATGGAAATTCCTGTTTAAGAAGAACTTTGTGAGTCACTCACGTAGACACAATGCTCAGCACTTTTAAACCACTGACAAGTAGAAGCTGGAGAAACAGTTTGCAGCTAATGTAGTGATATGCCCATAGTAGGTATATCAGGTACTTAATAACTATTGTTGACTTGATTTGGTTGGGGGTTGTCAATGGAAAATGATAAAAGCCAGTCCATTTAACTTTTGGTGAGCATTTTTGCAAGGCTGTGGGGGATCTTTTACAGATGATGGCTAACTTTTTCATCTAAAAGAATCACATGCATGTGTGAACTGAATGTGCTCCCTACTTTATCATAGGCAATGGATGGATATCTGGAAACGCAACCTTTAGAAATTCTTACATACCATATTAAATATTGGTAACTAAATGCAAATAGAAGAGAGTCTTATAAAATTAGGACATTTTAACAAATCAAGTGTTAGCTTTGTTATCAAAAAAATCAACCGTAGCCAGTGCCTATAGCTCAGTGGTTAGGGTGCTGGCTACATAAACTGAAGCTGGTGAGTTCGAACCCAGCCAGGACCAGCTAAAATCAACTGCAACAAAAAGTAGCCAGGCGTTTTGGCGAGCACCTGTAGTCCCAGCTGTTTGGGAGGCTGAGGCAAGAGAATCACTTAAGCCCGAGAGTTTGAGGTTGCTGTGAGCTGTGATGGTGTGGCACTCTACCAAGGACGACATAGCAAGGGTGACAGAGTGAGATTTTGTCTCAAAAAAAAAGCAACTGTGCTTCTTGATATTTATCCAAATGAGTTGGAAACTTAGATCCACACGAACACCTGTACACAAATGTCTACAGCAGCTGTATTTATAATTTCCAGGTAGCCATGGTGTCCTTTAATAAGTGCATGGATAAGCAAAGTATAACAGATGTTATCACACTAATGCAAGAAGTTAATAATAGGGGAAGCTGCGAGTAGGGGGCAGAGTGTATATGGGAACTATATACTTGACACTCAGTTTTTCTCTAAATCTAAATCTTGTTTCCTGGTATACAGTGGATGTCTGAGAAATACACGGTACATGAATACATGTTGGGATGTATGAAAGGATGAACCATGTGACGGCACAGGCGAAAGTACCATTACACAATGAACTACATTAGATGGAGGGGGGTAAACAAGCCGGTAAGGAAAAATGAAAGACACAAATCATAAAAACATTAGTGAAGCTTGTTTGAGAAAGCATAAGAATTTTTAAGTAAAGACTAAAATTTTTTTTAAAAGTCCAATCTTGAGAAAATAATAATTGGTATAGTCTCCTTTAAATAAAAAAATTGATGCTTATATTTCCAGATTGTGCTAATTAGAGATACCCTTTTGACTGAAATTACTGCTTGCATTAATTTGGTTGTGTTCTAGAGGTTTCAGTTACAAGTTTCAGAGGAGGCCCTTTTCAGGAAGTGCCTTTTCTTTTCCTCATTGTTTAATATGCTCAGATTTCCATAATTTTGATGCAAAACGTTGATAAGATATAAAGGTAATCTTTCTATATAAGAAGCTTCCAGTAATTAAAACAAATAGATATACCATAATTTACATAATATTTTATAGTTTTGAGTCTTTGGTCTAAAGACGCAGTAACTACTGTCAAATTCTGGGTGAATTTGAGAATGACCTGGGTGGTTTGGTTTTATCTGCAATAATATTCAGTGCAAATATGTTGAAGGTGCATTGCTGTTTTTCCTCAAATAAGCCTCTTGTTGTTTTTGGAAATAATTGTGGAAATAGCTTTATAACGATGCCTGGTTGGTATGTTTTATTCCTAACCTTACGTGTTCTTTGCATTGTCTAATAGTAATGTGGGTGGTAAAAGGTTATAACATGTCAGCAACCACGCTTTTCCAGGATTTAACATGAAAAAAGATGTTAATTTTCTGTAGGCCATTATAGAGAAGAACAAGGTGCTCTGAGAGGAGCAGGGAAGGTGCTTACCTGTGGCCCTGAGGAGTGTCGGGAAGGTGTTCTATGAGAAGTGACAACTGTCATTAGCCAAATAAGAAAGTAGTGAGGGAGGAGAGGTGTGAAGGTAAAGGAAGGGCCGTTGCAGAAAACTGAAGTTCAGGCTGCAGAGTTTGGAAAACAGGAAGATGTTCTTTGTGGCTGGAATAGTACCCTTAAGTAGAAGGGTATGGGGAAATAATGAAGCCGGTGAGGAAATAGGGTCAGATGACAGGCTCTCACACCAGGTTAAGTAATTAACTTTTGGTACCTAGTCAGTGAAAATGATTCATTTTTATTTCTGAACTTTTGAACATCTGCTAATTAGAATATAAAAATTAGATATTAATAATTGGTTACATGTGATCATGTACCTTGTTGTCTCATATAAAATATCTTACTGCTTTAATATGGCTCAGATTATAAGAAGGCACCTGTTAGATGTGTAATAATTTATATGAAATTTTACCCTAATTTGATTATAGTTATTTTATGAAATGAAACATTAAAGAAACTATATAGACTAGAGTTTTGGGAAGAAAGGCCTAAAGGCAGAAGAAACTCTCACAGATTTTACTAATGTGAAGAAAATGCATCAATTTTTTAAATATAATCCATGACTTTCATGCCATAATGCAATCTATGGCAGAAGGGATTAAAAGAAAAAAAAAAAAAAAAAAGAAAATATTTGGGCAGTGCCTCTGGGTCAAAGGAGTAGGGCACCAGCCCCATATACTGGAGTTGGTGGGTTCAAACCTGGCCCCGGCCCAAAACTGAAAAAAGAAAAAAAAAGAAAAAAAATATTTGTGAACGTTGAGTCATCATTCCTAAAGAAAAAACTGGGAAATCAGGAAGTAATGCTGGTTTGGTTTTCTCTATGTGAATAATTTTGCCCTTAATTTCTAGATAATTCAACAAATCTTCAGTCTGATTAGTTGAAGTACAGTAACTGAAGATTTGTTGATTTTGAAAGTTGTAGCAAAATAGTAGCTGAACTGTCCTTCAATATTAATTGAGTAATGACTGCAGAATAGACGGAGATCTGAACACAGTTTCTCATCTGTAGCATGTCCTGTCCGCTATTCACAGAGTTACTCTGGAATTTCTTGACAGGAAGTTTTCCCAGGTGTCTAATTTATTTACTTAAATAATATTTTTATTTTGAATTATTAGGAGGGTACAAATTTTTAAATTACACTTTTCTCACTTCCAGGGTAAAGTTCCAGTTGTAGAAGCGCGCCTCACCCTGGGGTGTGTTGTGCACCCTCACAGTGTGCACCATAGGTGAGATCCCACCACGTGCCCTCCCTCCTCCTGCCCGTGGTCTGTGGTCTCCTCTGTCCCTTCTCCCCTCTCCCTTCTCCTTCCTTCCTCCCTGTGGCCCCGTACTAGACTATATTTGTGTTTTATTG
The DNA here is from genome assembly GCA_963574355.1 of Loris lydekkerianus. Lineage (NCBI taxonomy): Eukaryota > Metazoa > Chordata > Mammalia > Primates > Lorisidae > Loris > Loris lydekkerianus. Next base: position 24,768 of record CAUYPK010112246.1, read on the forward strand.
TTCATATGAGCATGTAATTATTTATATATTGGTTTCATAGTAGTAGTGAGTACATTGGATATTTAAATAGTCTTTTTTTTGGCCAGGGCTGGGTTTGAACCTGCCACCTCTGGCATATGGGGCCAGCACCCTACTCCTTTGAGCCACAGGTGCTGCCCTTAAATAAATTTTAATTGCAATTGCTTTTCGATTCATTTTCTTACTTGTTTAATTTTTATTTATACCTCCTGTAGAGGTGGTGTCACTCTCATCCATTTTGCTGACAGAGTTCTTTCATTCCACACTTTCATTCCTTCGTATATATGGAAGTTTATTTTTGAACAGTGGGGAAATAAAACTGCTCACAATTGGGATTCAGTTTCTTAAATGTGAATTGTCTTAAAGAAATAATTTTAATTATTTTTCTGTATTAGAATATGAGAGTGAGAAAATAGTCTTAATTCTTTAAGAGTAATGGAGAACTTTCTTTGGACAAGTGTTGGGAAGTTGCAATAAGAAAGTTTGTTTTTTAATGGAGTTGACCAGTTTATGTTTTCAAAATATGAATTAATATATACCATGGTTAAGTCTATCAAGTCAGTCAGCAATTGGAAGATCAAATAAAAAATTACAAAATTCATCAGCTTTGAACTTAGGATGATTTTAAGGTCTGATTTTATTCAAATGACCAAAAATCAATCTGGATAATGTAATTTTGGAGAAGAACTGAATTCCTTTTGGTTTCTTTTCCGCTCCCTTCACACTTCAGCTGTTAGAGCTTCATTCCTACCTGGGAACAGTTTACACATCGTCTGCCCCTTTCAACTAATTCCCTTGCCCTAAGGGAATGTTTAAACTGCTTGGGTTACAAGGTGTTTCTCTATAAATAAAGCACATGTGCTGCTGTCCGCAATAGTTTGCCACTAAGCAGGTTTGATACAGTCTTTGGAGAGTCTTTGTGTTTAATGAACACTTACCTAGCCCTTACTCTTTGCCAGGTCCTGTTTCAAGTATTTTACAAACATTAGGCCATTAGATCTTATGAATAGGTAGCATTATTAACCATGTCATGTGAGGAAGGAATGGAGGTATAGAAAAGTAAGTGAGGAACTGGGATTGGAGCCTGTGGTGTCTGACATTATAATCACTGTGCTGGGCAGAAAAGAAGGATCAGTACTAAAGCATGCTCATGGTCAGTAATGCTGAAAACGTACTTTTCTTGGATAAGCTTATTGAATACATAAATGAATCTTTATATGGTTACCTTGCTATTCTATTTGTATGTTATAGGATGAGGCATTACATCTCTGGAAATTATCCAGGCTTTAGTGCCGAACCAAATTGGGTTTAGGCTTGGTGCCCATAGATCAATGGTTAACCAGGCACCAGCCACATGTACTGGCAGGTTTGAACTGGCCTGGGCCTGCTACACAACAATGACAACTACAACAAAAAAATAGCCAGGCATTGTGACGGGCACCTGTAGTCCCAACTACTTGAGAGACTGAGGCAAGAGAATTGCTTAAGCTCAAGAGTTTGAGGTTGCTGTGAGCTGTGATGTAATAGCACTCTAGTGAGGCTCTGTCTCAAAAAAAAAAGAAAAAGAAAAAGAAAAAGAATTGGGTTTAAATCCTGACTGCCACTTGGTTGGAATGCTTATGATTATAATTCTAGGCAATATATTTAAATATAAAATGGAACTAGTTGTACTTCATAAGGTAGTTATTGTTATTAAATGAGATAATAATTGTAATAGGTCAAGTATATTGCAGGCATTCATTAAATGGTATGTAGTATTAAGTTCTATGACTCAAATGATAGAAGTAGAAGGTCTGTAATGAAGAAGACAAACTTAAAAACAGAGTTTCAGTATTTTAATGACATCATCTAAGGGTGGTGAGTGGGGCACTCTCAGGCAAGATGACAGGATACTAACCTAACTTGGAGGTGTAAAGAGTGGGTCTCAGGGACGCCTTTTTGAAGCAAATTGGGTCTAAAAATAATGAAAATTATATTATTCCCAATTATTAGGTGAATTAGTGACCATTAATCACATTATATTATAATGGGAATAACTCAGCTAGTAGCGGCATATTTTTATTTTTATTTTTGTAAAGGTAAGTTGTATCAGTGAGCAATATAGACATTTGTTTAGTGATTGCATTTTTGCGATTTGTATCCTGTGTGTGTTCAGTTCTTTCCACTATGCTTCGGGCCCTTCTTCTATCCTCGTTTGTGGTTTAGCTACACTATGTAGTTTCTTTTTTTATTTTATTTTATTTATTTATTTATTATTATCAAATCATAGCTGTGTACATTAATGTGATCATGTGGCACCATACACTGGTTTTACAGACCGTTTGACACATTTTCATCACACTGGTTAACACAGCCTTCCTGGCATTTTCTTAGTTAATGTGTTAAGACATTTATATTCTACATTTGCTAAGTTTCACATCTACCCTTGTAAGATGCACCGCAGGTGTAATCCCACCAATCACTAACTAAGATAGACTACACTGTGTAGTTTCTGGGGAGAAGACTTTTCCCCTTAGTAAATAGCAGGAAGCTGTCCACTTCTAGTGGTGCTGACTCATGTAACAACAGGAAGACAAATGGTTCCTGAAGAGGAGAGGGAAGGGGCAAGGCCCTCCTCCCTCCCCGAAAGAGGCATACTCCAGACACAATTACAAAGCAGTTTATGTGATGGATGGATAATGAAGTCATGAGTTAGAAGCTTTGTCTCTAATTTCTATTTTCATTTTCATTTGTATTTCGTGCTTGTTTCACTGGCTTGCCCAAGAGAAGGCAATTCCTAATAATTACTGCCTTTAAAGTGTGTTTGCTTTCTCCAGTTGGAAGATTAAAGAGGAATACCATGTTTACTCATAAAATATTAATTTTTGTTTCTAAGTGGTGGTATGTATGTGGAAAAATGGATAACTACATTTCCCAATTGGTTGGCGCCAGTAAGTTCTTTTTGGTTGAATGAAAGAATTATTGAACAGATTTAAATTATAACTGATAAAACTTATTAGCTAATTGTATAAGTTGTTAATATATGTCATGAATTTATTATTGAATAAAAGCTGCTTTTTAATTATTGAGATTTAGGAAACATGTAGAATCCTATAAGGAAAAATCAGTGAGTTTTTTTAGGAGATAGATGGGGGTGTGGATATTTGGAGACTAGTGTCTGTGTGTGATATAAATTCTCTGAGGGATCTGGGAACATTTCTGTGGAGTCGCAGGTAGGTGAAAGGAGCCACCAGCCCTAATTCTGACAGAATTACTCCCATTTGCATTCCCTCCAAGTAGAGAATTTTTTCTGTTTTCTTTTTCTGATTTTTATACTATATATTATATAAATTTAGCCACAAAATAATTTATTTTAGAGGAGAGTCAGGCTTGATAAAGTTAAAATGGGTAAGTTTTATAGTAAATTTTATAGGATCACAGGTCTTTCCTATTCTGGAAGAAGCCAAGAACTTGGCAGTCTGTGTAATACAAAGATCTAACTGCAAATTATTAGAATTAATTTTAACATGTAGCTTATAGAAACATTCTTTAAAGTACTATAGTCACATTAAATTTAACCTACTTCACGGTACAAACTTGTAAGAGGGACCTTTAGGCCATGATTTATTGGAATCATGATAATGATAATGATATTGTAATTAAAAATAGATCTTATAAAATTATTAAGGTTTATATAGGGAATCAAGGACTGAACCAGCCAACCTGTGAATTAAGAAATAAAGACTATACTCAGCCCTACTATAAAACCAATTTATAGCTTTCATATGAAAGCTATAACCCAATTATAGCCCAAGAATATGGGGAAAGGGCGAAAGGAGTCAGTCCACAGGAAGATCAGCAAATGTTAAGAGAAGCACGGCACATAATTGATAAAACGGTAGACTTCAGGGGGCAGAGAGGTTCTTTCAAGAATACGAGTGAAAGGTTTGCCATGACAGAGAGGAGGCAACTCACAGCTCAGAGAACAAAGCATGACAGAAGAGGGAGTTGAGGCAGCAGAGATTTTGAGTTGGTGAGGAGGGCAGCTGTGGAATCTTATTATAGTGGGCCTCAATCTTCTTGGCAAAGTTTTTGAAGGCAATAACTTTTAGCATCGCTATAAGATAACAATAAAAGGAAAAATGCTGACTAAGTTGGAACTGTTAGACATAATAAATGAATTAGGTGACTGCCCTTCTGTAACTTTCATAGCAGATTTTCTCCTGGGCTGAACAAATAGTTTGTGAACTTTGAGTAGCTGATATTTAGTAGGAAGTCCCATGAGCCAACTTGGTTAAAAGAATCAAATGCCAAGATCATTTTCATGAACTCAGCATAGAAATCAAATCGTGATATTGTTCTTGGCCTTTTTCCCGTAGCAGCTTAAAGAAGGAATCTTGGATGTACAGAAGTCTCAGACATTTGGCTTACAGATCTGTTACTTACATATATGACTAATATGTTAAGCCTAATGTGTTTAGTAAGCCTGAATGATATGCTGTAGGGATTATTAGGGGATTTGAATCTTCCTTCAGTTGTCGAGGTATAAAGGTGGGATAAAAGTTGTGATTTTATAATTTTTAGCTCCTGAGGAGTTAAATGCCATGTTACTCGGCGTGGCATTGACTGTTCAGCTTGCAGTTTTTCCTAGAGGCACTGAGAAATATATTTAGGGTACTGCTCTGAAGGAAGATGGTTTTACGTGCTTAAGTTTGTTCTAGTATTGCGGTTCCATAGCACTGTGGAGTCAGAGTAAGAACTGGGAGGCCAGAATTCTCCCTGAAACTGCTGATGGCCCACTAATCGCTATGTGCCTCCTTAAGAAGAAATTATTAAGATGTGACAGAATTGTGTTGCCTTTTCTCAGATTTCTTGCACTAATCATTAACTACGTGCAAGTACTTTTGCAGAAGAAAAGTAATATCTTTTTCCCATTTACTCTAGTTGAAAATAGATAAATCAATGAGGATTTATAGTTTTGTACTTCTCCATATTGATTTTAATCCAGTGTATCTCTGAAAAAGAAGAAATTATTTATTTTAACTAAAAAAGTTTAAAAAAATAAATTTTCTTATACAACTTAACAATAATAGAAATAGTATGCATGTTAATATTTGAGTAGACACCAGGGTATAAACTATGATTATAAATTCTTTTAAGATAAAAATACCATCTAGGACTCAATCTATGAACTTTTTTTGTAATTTCATCAGCCTAGAGTTCACTTTGACGCGTATTATAAATAAATCCTGTTTTCCAAGGAAAGCATACATGTATATTGATATTAAATTCTCTTTTTCCATATCTTGATTTTAAATAGCCAGGATAACTATCATGTTTTTACATAATGTGAAATTTTCTTTTAGAATCATCTGTTTACACATAACCAATTATTTCTGGATAATTATCATTACTAAAAAAGAATGTCCCTAAATTTTTTATTAGTAATAAAGATTTGTTTCTATTAAATGTATTTTGCAACAGATTTTTTACTGTTAGATTTTTTTTGTTAAATCAGATTTTTCTTCTAATTAGCTAAAAACAGTGGAGTTTACTACATTTTTAAGAGTAAATACATCAGTGAAGTTATTGTATATTAAATTATTAAACAAGGGAGTAATCTCCATGTGATAATGACATTTCTTACTGTTGCTATTAGGAGAGTCAACTCCTCTTTGGGGAAGGTGCTGTTGCATTGCGCTCAGGGTGTGCGGCTCTGGCTAACAATACCAGCATCACATCCAAGTTCTCTTCCTGGGTGCAAGGTCACCTTGGGGAAGTTGCTTAACCTCTTTCAGTTTAAATTTCCTTATTGGTAAGTGGGACAGGAATAGCATCTTTTTTGTAAGGTTGCATTGCTGATTAAGTGAGAATCCCTATGAAGCTAGTCATGATTGATGCTTGCCACATTAGTAAATGCTTAATAAATACCCTAAATTATAACTGCATAGGATGACAATTTATAATTTCTTTAGAAATATGATGTATCTTGATGTTGGATATTAATGATGCCTATTCAAAAAAGACACTAAATTTCACTACTTGAAAATGCATAAACTAGCAAGAATCATCCATCGCCTTGTTATTTATGTTTGACTTAAAAACTTGTTAATGGATCAGTAAGATCAGAAGAGGTATTCTGCCTGAAATTAGCAGTTTTTAAAAAATTGGTATAGGTGTTGTCAGCATGTTTTTTTTTTATTTGATCTGGGATTTCTTCTTCTATTGTTACGTTGGAAGGCTGTGTTAACCAGTTGATAAAAATGTGTCAAACTGTTATAAAACCAGTGTATGGTGCCCCATGATTGCATTAACATACACAGCTATGATTTAATATTAATTAAAAAAAAAAGAATTGCCATAGATAATTCTTACTTTAAAAGTGCTCTGCAGATCAAAGCCTCTGTCATGACAGCACAGTTGTCTGTCATTTTTTGTGTATATTCACATACATAGTGATTTTCTTCTATGTTCTTATAATATAAAAACTAAAATTACAAAAGCATCTTTCCACCTGCTTTTTTCTGTACTGCATATAAATAGTAATAGCAGTTACCTTACAATCATAGCATTTTAGAATCTAAAGGGGTGGTGATAATATTGAGTAGTGTTTATTGAATGCTTACTCTATGTCAGGCATTATACTAAGTGCTTTTATATTTATTAACTTAATTAAGATATGATATAGTCCTTTATGGTTTTTTTTTTTTTTTTTTTTTTAATGTTTGCTGGGTACTAGGCTAAAAGTATAAAAATAATGCAGGATTTCTGCCCTCAAGGAGCTTCCATTATAGAGGCAGGAATGGAAAACATAATAAAAAGGGTATAATAGTAGTTGCAAGAGAATTACCTGCAAAAGAGTTACATTGAAAATCTTGTCTTTAATCCTGGCATGAATTCCGAATGTTAATTCTAGACTTTCATCTGCCGTCTCATGGCTTTCTTCACCTGCCTTCACTTATAAAGTCTTTTGTCACCCTGGTTTTATTCCCAAAATCATTATCGCTTCTAGCCCAAATTGCCTTTGACTTGACTCAAATACTTTCCTGTGCTACCCCCACATGTAAGGCTTTCTGCTGATGCGGTAAGTTTTCTCATGAACTTGTCACTCTTCTGTTGGCAATTCTTTAGTTGTTCTCCATTAGCTTCTGAATTACATTAAAAGCACTTAAACTTCCTTTCCACCTAATCATTCTTTCTTCTGTTTTAGGAGACAGAAATCCTATCACCCTTAGATGGTGCCTCAATTATTTGCTCTCCCAGAATATGCCTTGTGGTTTCTCTTTGTTCTGTACCTTTGTTCATCTTGACTGCTTTGAGAATCCAGTTCTCAAAGTTCTTTTTTCCCCCCCCCCATCAAAACACACTTGCACCTTTAGTAAATTTTTGTTGAGTCATTTAATAAGAGATGAGGGAAAGATTTTAAAAGATTATTTGGAATATGATTTTAGATGTTACATGGATTCAACTGTAAGGTAGGCATTTGATTTAAAGACAAGTTTTGAAGTGATTCAGTCGCTGAAGCATGCCATGTAGAAGTAGTCTTGCCTGTTACTCCGTTACTTAAAGAGTAAAGTCCAGGCTCCCTCAATTTCTGGGTTCCTGTTTGCTTCTCCACCAGCCCCACTGTTGCTTCAGAGACTTGTCTCAGCACTCCTCATCTGCCTGGGACTTCCCTCTGCTGCTTTATCAGGTTAGGTGTTGCCTCTTTTGCTGGCCATTCTTCAGATCCCATTCTCCCATCTCAGTCTTGTGTGGGCTTCATGTAGTTCCATTATTATCCTCATGGTTATGGTCTTCAAAAACAGAAGTCATGCCACAGCTCCTATGCTGTGATTATTTGATTACTTGTTTTTCCCATTAGATTATGAGCACCTAGAGTACAGGGCATTGTAATTTCAAGTATACAGCACAATTCCTAGCATATCATAGGCCCTGAATAAATACTGATTGAACCTTTGATTTAGTAGAAGTGGAATTTTGTTCAACTTTTAAAGGAGCCACTAATTTATCCTATATTTGCATGTTCTATGTAGTACTAATTTATCCTATAATGCATGTTCTATGTAGTACATAACCACTATTATTTCTTTTTCTAACAGTGAAGCAGCTCAGTTCCACTGTATGGTGTCCCCCAATTGGTTTGAGTGTGTGGCTATTTCTACGTACATAATATTTTATTCCTAGGTAACTCATAAAGTCCCCAGGCAGAGGCAGATATGTAAGAAGGTTTTGTCTGACTTTGCAGCATAGTCCATCAGTGGTCTGAAAAGGGCAGCTAGGGCTGTAACGCTAGGGCTGTAGTGTTAGGGCTGCAATCTGGTCTGTGTGTCTCCTGCCCTTACAGCCTTGTTATGTGAGGAGGAGAGTGAGTGGGTCTGATTCTCTGTGGGAGAGAAGACGCCATCAATAATCAACCATTACTGAGCATTTGTGGTTTATTCTTTCCTTTTACTTTTGAAGATCTTACTGGGAAGATACTGTTCTCTCACCTTTCTTGTGTGAATGTGTTTGTGTTTGAGACAAATAACCCCGGATTTAAAATCCTTTCACTTGCTGAACTCAGGTTCAATTGTCAGACCACTGTGGACTGTACTTTTCTCATCTACTCATCTATGAATCTTATCAGTGTAAAGAAATTTCCTCATGTTTTTCCAACCTTGACTTTTCCGTGAGATTTTCCTCCATCATTATTATTATAGGTCTTTAATATTGTCTGTAAGCTATGCTTGGTATAGACTGAGTTAACAACACTGATTTTAAATGAGAGAGGTTATTTTCTCAATACATAATAAGGAAATTGATTTTTATAATTTATTAGTAACTATCACCTCTATCCAGGATCATACCCGAATTTGAAATTTTTATTTACTTGATAATTCTGCTTATTTTTACACTTAGGATGCTGCATATAAGTCATACAAGCATAGGGATACATGCAGATATTATTTTTCTTTTTCTTTTTGTCCTATTAGTCATTTAGTAGCTTCATGTATTTTCACAGAGTTGAAGAAAAAGAGTATAAAGACTGATGAAAGAAAATAGAGTTTTGGTGACAAGTGGGATAAATAGGAGAGATAAGTGGCTTATTACTTTACTTTTTCTTTGTACATATTTTATACAGGTAATTTATCCATGGCAGAGGTAACATGTAAATTTCATAGCCGCTCTGTACGCTTGTCACAAATACATTAAAAAACATTTGCCCCCCACCCCCAGGGTTAACTGTATTACCGTAGACATATTTATCTATGTTGGGTTCTTGTTTTACTCACCTGTATTACCTAATTAGGTCTCTGTCTAGTTGTGGGCAAATGACCAATGAGGTTTGCCCACTGGTTCAGTTTAATTCTTTAGGGATCATGTTCAGTGGATTATGTTTGGTGCGAGGCAGTGTTTGTGTGTCTGTTGTTTATGTTTTGTGGTTTATATTGGCTTATCATTTGACTTTGGAATTTAGCCGCTCCTTACCTTTCCATTCAGCCTCTACCTCAAAATGCTGACAAAAGCAGAGAGAGGGGCGAATGAGCAAAACCTCACTGTGGATATTTATTCATGTTTCCAAGTGATTCATGTTTACTTACCCATTCCCTAAGTCACCGTTCATCAGAAAGCCGTGCAGTTCCCTTTCTGCCTGTGTGCTGATTTGTGGTAATCTTACTGTTCGTGGTTCAGGCAAAAGTAATATGGAAAACTCAAGCTTGAATATCTTGAAATACATTGAAGAAAGCAGACTGGTACTCACTGTTTCCTATGCTTAACAAATTGTAGCCTACAAGAAAAGGCGCAGCAGAATGCTTATGGAAAACAGTAGTGATATAAATTTTTGATTCCTGTCCTGAATTGTCTTCCTTTTAATCATCTAGATCAGAGGTGATGGCTGCCTCTTGCACATAGGGAATTATTTGGCCTACAGAGAGATATAAACAGTTTGCATTCGTTTCCAGCATGGAGAGCTCAGAAGATAAAATCTGACTTTTCATTGCGACCTTCTTGAACACGGGCACATGTGTCCTGGATGCCACCTCAGCGGCTCTGTCCCTGCTTCCTTCCACACACACGTCAGTTTCTTGGCTCCTGGTTCCTCTAGGCGTTTGAGTTTGCTGCCCTTTCTTGGGTGATTAAATGAAATATTTGTTCAATGATTTTTGAATGTAAGAAACCATTGTGAGAAACCGAGACCTTTGCTGCTGGGCTTTTAGAATCCCGATTGATACTGAGCCTGAGGGGCAGCGGTCAGCACGGTAACCTGGCCTTCGTGCGCATTGTTCTGTATCTTGAATAGCGTTTCTCACTGGTCTCCAAAAACTGATTCATGAAGAACGTTCAAGCGGAAATTTTTTTCTTTCCTTTATATGTCACAGAAGTCATTTAAAAACGTTTTTGGTGGGAATCAAAGATACATAAAAAAAGACTCAATTCCTTTTGAAAGTAAAAACTCCACAAATTCAAATAAAACTATGAACTGCAGTAACTTCTCATTTACTAATAAAGTGCTGGACCATAAAAAAATAACAGAGAGAGAAAGAAAAATAGAAATAGTATTTCCTCTGTAGGAAATTACCATATAGACAAAAAGATATGAATGGGATTCATACCTTATTTGATTAAAAAGTACTTTATATGAAGATAGCAACTTTTCTGCCTTTTTCACAGTCTGTATTTGAGGGAAGAATTGATAATTACAGTATTACGAGAATCAGTACATTAAGATAATCTTATGGAAAGACAGTATTGAATGGAGACTCTTCCCAGTAATCATTGTATCATTCTGATGAAAACATTCTCTTCATCATCATCTCTGTCAACAAAACTGACCCTACCTTCTAATTTGGTTAAGTGAGATGATCAGGAAAAGGTAGTTTGCATAGCTTATCTAGAGTTTTGTTCCACCTATACAGTACATGAACTCTTGAAGGGTATTTTAATGTACAAAGTATACAATAAAGCTAATTGGGTTTGATGATAATCTCATTAAATGGATTTTTTCTTGTTTGAGTAAAGAAACTGGCAATTTAATCAGTGGAGCCCTGTCAGTCTGGAGAGATGCTTCTAGTGGTAAGTCAGGGGCTCTGGCTGGCTTTGGTGTGTGTGTTGGGTATATGGAAGGGTGGCATTTTGCCATTAATTATGGTAAAAATCAAAGAACCCCCCCTTAAAAAAAAATGCCTGAAAGATATCAAAATGGAAACATAAAGTTGATGGTAGAAAATAACCCAGAATTTTAGAACTCTGTCTTTCTTGTAAGTAAGAAACACATCCTATTTTTCTGGTTCTCCCCCCCCCCCCCCAGGCCTATCAGATTGGCTTCATTGAAGGAACTATTTAAAAGCCTTTCTTGATTGAGTGATTGAAATGTCAAATAAGTTCTACAGTAACAAAGGCAAGTGTAACACTGATGCCCAGGCCCCATTCTTAGCAATTCTGGTTTAACTCATTTGGGATGGACTACCACCTCTTTTGTATAAGTTCTTCAATTTAAATATCTAATCAGGATCAGGGTTCTCTGGACTAGTTAAGTCATTTACAAATGTCATTTTTTCTGAGGTAGAAGAAAGATGACGTATGCCCACATCCAGTACCTGAGCTATGGCTGCCCAGTGAAATAGAGTTGACCTGGGTGTTTCCTTGATATGTTGAGAGCTGAAGAGAATAAAAATATCCTTCAGAATATGGGATTCAAGTCTTCAGCTTGATTGCGTTTTCCCTCGAGAGTATACACAGTACACACAGGTGTCTACACTGGGTCCTGGAGTGTGTTGGCTTCATATTGCTATGGGTTATGGGGGTGGTGTGTTCTCAACTTTGTTTCTTTTCATCTGCTTGTTCTCCCACACCTTCTTTCCTGATCCAGCTTCCTGTTGCTGCTTGCCTCACAAGAAAGCCTGCTATGGGCACAGGTCAACTGTGGGCAAGAGCTTACTGAAAATTTTCTTCTCAGCAAAGTAGCCGGCCCACTAACAGTGGGCGTAAGGTGGTCAGGTGGATAGTTACTAATGCTACCATCAGCTCCATTTGCATTTTCCTAATTACTCTTTAAGGGCGTTATATACAATTGAGTATTATGAGTAAAGTGTGCTTATAGTCCCAGGAAAATAAAACCATTGAGCCTTTATTTTCCATGAGTCGGAAGCCCAGCATCATAGTCTCAGATGTTTAGAGGCCACCTAACTTTGTAACTTTGAGCAACTTATTTACCTGCTTTTGTCTCATTTTCCTTTCTGCACAATGAGAAGCTTGAGGTGGGCAAATGCTTCTTCTAGCCTTTGTAGTATGAGGTGCTGTTTTATTATTAGCTTAAGGTAATATAAGCATCTACCTTTTGCTAAATACTGTTTCCCAAACATAAAAGAAAATATAGCCCCAAATAAAAATTAATGAATTGAACAATTTAGATTATTTCATATATATCTTTAAATTTGGATTGTTTTAATTGGAAGGCGTGTTAGTGTTATGAATTGAGACCCCCACCATGCAGAAATCTTTTAATCTTGGGTGAGGGTGAAGACAATAGGTGTGTGTGTATTCTCCTTTCATTATTATTTCATTTAAAACACATCCATAACACTGCCTTTGATTGCCTGTGTGCAGAGTGATCATTAGTAAGATGGGGAGGGAATCCGTAGATTCCTTCCTTTCTCCTGAAGAAAAAAGAAAATAATATAAAAACTGCTATGTTAAAAGTTAGTCTTTGTATCCTACCATAGTTCATGGTCAATATTTAAGAACCTGCATAATTCTTAGAAAAAATCTTTGAAAGTTATTATATGGCTCTGAATCTTTCATGCTTTAATCCAACAGAAAGGTATAGGTAGTAAAAATAGATTAACCTTGATTCTGGGAAGAATGATCATTCATACTTGATTCTTTCTTTTGGTAGTTTTTTTTTGTTTTTTGGAAGGATTAACAATACACAAATACAGAATGTAAATAATTTTAAAAATGAGACCTGTAGAATGAGTAAGAAAATTCAGGGTGATTTTGTAAATTAATTTGGAAATCTGCAAAGCCTGTAGTTAATGAGGTATTCCTAAACTCATATGTATGTCAGTCTCTTTGCAATGGAATCATTGATACTTTTGCAGAATATAAAATCTGAACTTTTTTTTTTAAGTGAAAAGAATTCTACTATGTCAGTAGGATGACTAAGGATGTTTGCTTTTTTTTATTTTTTTAGGAACAGTTATAAAAATTATGGAACAATAATGTTCCATTTAGGTAGAATATCTTGTTATAAATACTAAGAAGTAAAAAAATCCATACTATGACTTTTAATTTAAGTATTTGTGTTTGGAGTGCTCAAATCTAGGTATGTTGCCTTCTTTTATGGAATCTTCCACAGTATTCCTTCACTGTGCCTGACAACTATACACTGTTAGCATTCCTGAAGGAGTTACCTGAATATGCTGTAAGAGCCCCAGCTTCACTGCCTGTTTTATTCTTGGTAAAATGACTTAGAGTGTTAGACCTTAGCTGCTTCTCTTTTCATTGGAGATGTTAATGTTACCTACCTGATATACTTCATTAAAATGAAGTATAGAATAATGCACATGTGTGTAAACTATATAGTTAAACTTTGGGTTGGTAAATGCTGAGTAAAAGCAGTAAGTTGTTATCCATGCCTAAAAATCATTTATTCTTTTACCATTGGCTGGTTCTTCTCTGTGAAAGTGATGCTTCTGACCTCTTTTTCTTCTTGCTCTTCTTTTTTTTTTTTTGTTTATTATTTTTCTTTTACAATCTCATGTATTCCCTGGGACAATGAAAGTAATTAAGTGGTTTACCTTAATGCCTCTTCCCTTCTGGCTTACTCCAGATAGGAGTAACCAGAAAGTAGGTGACGGTGTTAATTAGGAACAGAAATTAACAACTTTTATGAGGATAATATACCTGATGATAATAATTGAGAAGTAATTGTTTATAGAATGAATTACTTTAGATAGGACAGTTCATAGAATGAATTACTTTAGATGAACAGAGGTTGCTGTTTCAGAGGAAGAGAAAGGTAGTTTGGATGTCCATTTAAAAGACAGAAAGCTATAGTGTACTGCTGGCATTCATTGTTTACTCAGAACTTGCTGTAAGTGATGAAAACTATTTACTATATAAAAGGATTTATTTAGATGATACAGTAAGCATTCTAGAAAGATCTTGAATATTTCTTTATGAATGAGAATGGTCCTAGGAAAGTAAAAGATTTCCTGTGAAATCAGATATGCCATTGTAACAAATGATTTTTGTCAGGTCATTACAATTTTGTGTGAGACTTTGAATCATTTTTTATTGTGAAGTGTTCTATAAGCCAGAAAGAAAGCCAGCATGTTAAGAAAGTTTTAAGTTACTTAAATGTTCCTAATATTACACACACACAAAGACATATGCTCATACCTCATTTCTGTATTGTCTCAGAATTATCTAAGAGAAAATTTAATAGAGACACTATGAAATCCTATGATGCCAAGGTCTGTATTAGAATAGCAGTTTGCACTTTTCTTGTTGTTAAAATTTGATCTGTCTTCAGAAGCCTGTGCAACTGAAGATGAATCATTAAGAGAAACTGCCACCAGTAAAACTGTTTTATAATGATGCTTTTTAATTGGTCATCTGGCAAAATGCTGAGGCTGAAAACAGCAATTTCTGCTTTGAAAGGAAGGAGTTACTATTAGTATTAAAATTGGTTAGAACCTTTTTTATATTCTGTGCCATGACAGCTCTTAGCATTTTATTAGCGTATACTTTTGAAGCAGCCTGTGTGTCTTGTGTAGATCCTAGGGGCAGGAGGCTGATAGAGTGGGAGTGTGTGGGGAATGCACCATTCTACCAGAGGGGAGCGTATGACACAAGATTCACATTCTTTTGTTAACTCTCCAGTTGAGATCTTCTGTTCTGATGGAAAGTCAGTATCTTTTAGGATGATGTGGTCTAAAACACCTGTCAGAATTTGTAAACTGTCCTGAACATAATAATTTCAGTGTAACACTGTAAGTAAACCTTGTGTTATAATGATGTGCTTTATATAATCTTAACTGGATTACTTTAATTAGCATGCCAGATATATGTTTTTTTTAAGCTAGTACTCACATGCTTTGTTTTTAGTTGACATGAAAGTAAATTCTTGTCTAGTATAAAACAGCAAGGCCTTGAAGTATAAGGAGGGTGTCCCCATGTTGGGACTGGTCTAGCTAGTGAGGGGGGATAGGAGTTGCTGGGATTTTGTGACCTCCCTGGTGGCCCCGTTCAGTGTGTCATCCAGGCTCGTGGAGGATGTTAGTTGAGAGGATGATTGCCTACCTGCCAGCTGGAAAGGGAAGAATAAAACCATGACATTGGGGGGGGAAAAAAAAAAAAAAAAAGATGCAAGTAAGACTCATGTAAGGTGGGTTCATGACCCATGATGTTCTGACTAGTTTCCAAAATTGAATTTGTCTCAAGGACATGTGAGAGGAAACCATTGGTATGTGGGGTGGTGAGTGACAATAGGAAAGGAAGAAAGTACTTGTGGTGTTTTCATCAAAGTAAAGAGAAGGAAATGTTTACAGTAATAAAAATATTTAAATATAAACGGAAGAATACCTCTAGTTCTGTTTTTAGTGAGCAGGGAAAACCAGAACAGAGATTAAGATGTATAATCTGCTCTTTAGATGCAGTAAACCCAAGACTCAGAAACGGAAGCCAGGTCTTCTGACTGGGCATGTGCTGGAGGTGCCCGTGACCACCAGGCAGAGCCGGGTGGAAATCCTAACTTGGAGTGTGGTTTGGGCTTCCAGAATCAACAGTATGCTTCTCTGGTTTCTCCCCACAGAGATTTAATTTTCAAGCAACTTGATTTCTTTCGAGAAAGTGAACTGAAGATTTCTTGTGCCGAGTTGCAGGGAGGAGAGAGGCTTACCAGTTCTCCCTTCTGAGTTTCATCAGAGGGAGGTTCACCCTGACTCCTCAGGGGAGAGATGAAGTGGAGACCAGGAAACAGGTAGTGGCGGGGGGGGGGGGGGGGGGTGTAGCTGCCCTGTAGGTGTTTTAGAAATAGTGTGGGGTCCAAAGGAAAGAAAAATTACACAGGGCCAGAGGTCCTTTTTGTT